>JAODPA010106593.1:0-20285 GCA_025585075.1 Nepenthes mirabilis
AATTTAATTTCACCCGATTAAATCTTTTAATTTCATTCATAAAAATATCCGGGTATTACAGTCTGGCTCACCAATAAACTTTGGAACTCTCTCTTGAACAAACAGATCATATGCAGAGGCTCCAGGATTGGCAAGAGCTTGCACTAGAGCTAGAACTAGAACTGGAGCAAGATTCCTCTGCCCTATATTCTTTATGATATTGGACATCCTCTCTAATAAGTTTGGGTACTCCTCCCAATCTCGCAGTTGGTCACCTTTCTACATAGTCCTTCGTCTAGGTGGCAATGTTAGCTACTAATATCCTTCTAAAAAAAGAATGATGTGGGTTAGTTCACACTTTGGGCACCAACTATGTGACGAAACGGTTTTTTTTTTTCCTCAGAAACTTCCATCAAGACAGAAACAGGATTTTAGGACCAAAATATAAGGTATGACTTCTGCAAAAATTTCGGTAGAGTCTCCTTTATAACTGGACGAAAACCCAAAATACAACATGTATAACCAACCGGTACAAGCACACAACTATCAATTTATACTACAATTCTTCCTACAACACGCATGCACAAGATCACAGATGCCATCCATGGCATTAATCTATAAAACCATCAACTACACTAGCAATTTATAAACGAGATGCCATCTAGGACCTGTACAGAATATCTAGAATTATAAAGCGGAAGCTAAATTATTAACCTACAAAAGCATAGTTTTCCTTTTTACCATCACATACATCACATGCATTTCTATACAAAATCCACATGTGTAGGAATATCTATAGGTATAGAATCCATATAAAAAATTACATGTTCAGTCAAGTCTTTTCATCCAAAAGATTCACCAAAATAGCTCTAAAATGCTTCAAATCCTCAAAAGCCTTCAAAAGATGCTTTCAGTCACTCTTTCACGTTAGGCATTAGTTCTATAGACTCATTTGGAGGGGGAAAAATAATAAAATAGTGAGCCAGGGCCCAACAAGGTACATGCAGTTATGCAGTAAAGTGGTTATGCAGTACAGTCATGAAACTATGCAAAAATAAAACGGATAAACAGAATATAACCTAGAAAACAAAGAAAGCATAATTCTAACAATATTTAACTCAGAAATAAGGAATTAGAAATTAGAAACCAGAAATCAGTAACCAGTATAATTCAGAAAGTAAATCAGAAAGCAAAGTCAAAAACTTCTCTTTTATATCAGAATAGAACAGTGATTGGTATAGAATAATAATCAGTACAGTAACGGCGGTACAGAATAGAACAGTAACAAAACAGAGTGGTAATAGACCCTGCTAGTATACCCTACTAGTTAAGGGGGCGAATGATCGAGGATAGATTGTGTACATCTCCTCACAATCCAAGGCTATAAACAATAACAGAAAATCCCATCCCAAGGGATTAGTACAGGTGTGCCTCCCGAAGGTAGGCTAGAAATAGAAACTTTTCTCTTGATCGTAACGCCCCGAGAAAGGGTGGACCACATATAACTCTATGGATAGAGTTATCCTCGATCACCATCGTAAAGTCCTAAGCCATGCCGGAGAACCTAACCTGACTGTAATCAGTCCTGGGTCCTAAATAATAGTATCAGAAATAACTTCTCAACTGAAAACCTTTTTTTTGTAATCAGAGTTTCACAATTTCCTTTTAGTTAACTTTAGAACATTCAGAACATACAGTAACGGTCTAAAAACCCTTCAATTTTACTTCAGAAGTACATGGAAATTTATCAGTATAAGTTCATGTAAAATTTTCAAAAACAAATTATACCAGGAGCTTCATTTCAGTACCAATTAACTTTTATATAACAGGAGCTATGGCTAAAAATCATTAAAACCCCTTCATTTTCGTACCTAGGGTTTTGCCAAAACTTTCAAACTCAAAACGAACACCAAACATGTGTTTATTCATGAAATTAATGTCATAAATCCATACACATATACTAAATCATGCAATTTAACCAAAAATCCTGAATATTTTTGAGTTAGGGTTTCATCACATGCTTCTGGAACCAAATCGAATACTAATTACATACTTATTTATGAAATCGAAGCCAAATCTTCCAATAAACATGAGTAAACACAAAATCTAACCGAACAATCGAGCGAAACATGCTTTGTTTACTGTAAACATGCAATAATAACATTTTAGAGCATTTTCATAAATTTTAAAGCAAGAAGAAACGGTAAAAATGAAAAAACAACGTCCGAAATACACTTGCCTTAGCCCGATCTACCATTATTTTTACCCGGAGTTGATCGGAGCGAGTGATTTCTTCTTTTTCCTCTTCTCTTCTCCCTCCTCTTCGTTCATGCCTTTGCTCTCTCTCCCATTCTCCTTTCCCCCTTCTATTTATAACAAAAATGAAATCAGAACGCGGGCAAAAGTCAGGGCAACGCTCGAGCGTGTGTCGAGCATGCGACGAGCGTGCTACATTCTACCAGCGCTCTCCTTGAGCGCCCAGCAAGTGCGCAGCAAGCGCGGGGTTTCTGCCAAGGGCTATCTCGAGTGCGCCTTGCGTGTGGCGAGCGGCTGGCTACTAGATTTTTGCACTCGCTACCACGCTTCGGGCGCACGGCAGGCGCAACTCTGTTGCTTGCTGAACTCAGATATTTTTCTAACTTTTTACTTTTAACCCTTATTTTTCAATGCATGCTTGGCCTCTTAATGAGTATTATCATTTTAATTATTCACAATTATCTTGTTTTTTGTTCCGGGGCCTCACAAACTAGGACACTACAATCTATGCAATCAAACATGACTACCAACTCTAACTTAGTTCTAATTTTAGTTATGCAAACTAGGATAACTAGAACTATTCAATTTAACTTAATCATTCTATATCTACATCTACTTATTTAGTCTAATTTATCCTATCCTAGACTTCAGCATATAATCCAGATCAAGTAGAAGGCATCTCCTTCTCTGATACCAAGCTGTGACGGACCATATCCAAAACGAGATCTGACAAGGTCCCACCTGTAAAATGTCTGCAAGACTAAACATAAACTTGTACAATTGTGTACATATCACAATTAGAAACTCACAGGATCCAAAAGTCAGAAAATCTAATGCATGGCTCCAACGTCATTCCTCCGGGACAATGTCGGTGCAAAAGAGATGCTACTAGATACCTAAAATCAAATCATAATAACCTGTGGAAGCATATACAATCATCAATATACAGCAAAATTAAACTCATCAACACATTATAGACATAAACAAATACATCGATACATATCCATCCAAAAAGGTACAAAATCCTCCATACATAAATACAAAAGCACAAAATCTAAATCTACAAAATCATCTTCCAAGTGCATGGCCTAGCCAACTGCTAATCTTTACACCACTTCATCAAGAATAAGTTTGTGCTCATCTGAAGGCAAGAAAACAGTGACTGAGCCGAATTCTTAGCAAGTCACAATATAAATAAGGACAATAAGCAACATACCCAAAATAAATCAAGGGAAGGGAATAGGAACATAATATAGATGGGTCACAACATAAATAAGGACAATAAGCAACATACCCAAAATAAATCAAGGGAATGGAATAGGAACATAATATAGATGGATAAACTTGAAATATGATCAATACATTTTCGAAACACATTTATTTTTCCATATCTTTTATCTAATTCCTTTAAATTCTAAAATATACAAAGATTCATTCATATTTAGGGACCAGGGTTAGTAGGCCATACCAATTAACGGAATAGCCGAATGAGGAAATGAATGTGTATACTTCCACATATTCTAAGGAACTATCCATACAATTCAAACACCCTATGGTGAATAATATACCTTTAACCAAACATACGTGGTTAAAAACATATGTCATCATAGCATCTCCCGTGACCCAAGAGTATTCCTCGGTCTACCATTGAAATATCCTAAGGCATGTCAAGGAATATTACTCTCTAATATATAAATCATTGGTCCAATTTTATGATTGCTTATTCTTGAGAGAAAGTCTACCATAGTCATATACAAAGTTCTCACTCCCTGGAAAACGAATCATTAAACTTAGCAAATTGTGGAGTTCCCTTCTGACACTTTGTATAATTATCATATTTCTTGGTTATAGATACAAATTGATATAACCTTATAGATATATATACATATTTCCATATTCTTATGGGTTTAAGTCTTCACATGACTTCAAATATATACATAAATGAATTTAGAGCTTAGGAAAAATTAGGAAATCCTCACCATTTTGAGTCAAATGAAACTTTTTAGTTTCTAGACAGTAAATCTTTTCACAAAAGTATGCAACATAATTGTCAAAATATAAAAAATAACATATACAAAATATATTTGAACAAATACTAAATAATCACGTTCACAAGTTAAGGTTCCAGTTTTATATGGCCAAATTATGCAAAAATCCTAAAATAATTAGGCGAAACAGTGGGGTGTAGGGTTAGGGTTTCCACCTAACATAATATTGCATTAAACCATCAAATTGGACACCAAATCAACATAAATGCATGCTTAAGACATGGGTATCATAAAATATAAGTTTAGACGGATATCGAAATAAAAATATTCGAAATGAATGGAATGAAAAGTGTAACAAGAGAAAGAAAAGTATATGGGTGCACTTGTCTCTACCCGATCTATAATTTTTTCAACTAACTCTATGTCAAAAACGGACACGAAGCCTTGATCTCCTCCTCTCTTTCGCATTCTCTCTCTCCTCTCTTTTTCTTCCTGAAAAAAATGACCGAAAAATAGCTGCGTGGGTATATATATACCTAGATTGGCGCTCGAGTACTAGTCGGGCACAGCTCGGTTGCCACTGCCCTAGATATCACGCCTTGGGAGCTCATCAAGAGTGCCTTGGGCATGCCCATTCTAGAAAATGCACCCTAGGCGTGCCTCGGGTATTCTCGGGCATGATTATTCTAGAAATTGTGCCCTGGGCACTCCTCAGGTGCCAGGCCTCCCTTATCCAATTTGCTTCCAAAACTTAATTTTTCGTATACTTAAAGTCTAATTTTGATTACATTAATTTAATTATTCCTAATTATTATATTTTGATAATCGGTACCTTATAACTCTCCCCCATTTATAAAAATTTTGTTGTCAAACTCAAACAGACACAGATACCTTGAAATAAATTGGGATATCTTTTCTGAATCTTATCCTTCCTTTCCCATGCCACTTGCTCGCGACAATGGTTCATCCACAAAATATTCACAATAGGAATGGTCTTCGAGCATAAGATATAGTCTCTTTGATCCAAAATCTACACTTGCACCTCCGAATAGGGCAAATTTTCATTGATAGCAAGGGGTTATTATCTATGACATGTATTGGATCATGAACATACTTCCTTAACAACGATACATGGAAAATATTGTGCACATCGGCCAAATTTGATGGTAACGCCAATCAATATGCCACCTCTCTCACTTTCTCCAAAATCTCAAACGTTCTAATGAATCGCGACTTCATTTTCCCCTTAATACCAAATCTAGTGGTTCCCTTCGATGGTGAAACCTTAAGGAAAACAAAATCACCAACCTCAAATCTGGGCTCTGATCTCCTCCAGTAAGCATAACTTTTCTGCCAGCTTTGGGCTATCTTTAGCTTCTCGACAATCCTCACAATCTTTTTCAATGGTTCCCTAATAACATTAGGTGCCAAAAGTCGTCTATCTCCTGTCTCCTCCCAATGGATAGGAGACTAACACTTCCTACGATACAATGCCTCGAATGGAGCCATACAAACATTTGCCTGGAAACTATTATTATAAGCGAATTCTGCTAACATCAGGTGATTATCCCAATTCCCTTTCAACTCCATCACCAATGCTCTAAGCATATCCTTTAAAATCAGAATGGTCTGCTCTAACTAGCCATCTGCCTGAGAATGATACACTGTGCAACACTTTAGGTTCATCCCAAATTTTTGATGCATACTCTCTCAAAATTTAGAGATCAAATGTGGATTGTGATCAGACATAATAGATGTTGGCACATCATGAAGTCTAATAATCCCGTTAATATACAACTACGCCAAACGATCATGAGATTATGATAACCGAATGACTAAGAAATGAGCCGATTTTGTTAGCTGATCAACATGATCCAAATTGCTTCATGATTCCTCGGAGTCTTGGGCAAACCCATAACAAAATCCATAAAAATATCCTCCCACTTCCAACTTAGGATAGGCAATTGTGACGGGACAAAGTATTTTCATCTAGTAATCTCCATCAATAAACAGATAAAACTAATGCCCTAAATAAAATAATAAAATATTTTTATAAAAAATTTGGTAGAGTTTTCTCTAAAATTTGACAAAAACCAGTACAAATAACTTAAAATTACGCAAACTAAACAAGACATATAGATAAAATAATCCTCAACATGCATCCACAATATAACACAGGATCATCTAACACCTTATATACATCCATGGCTCCAATTTAAAATTCCTATCTACTACTTCATATTTAGACGAGAGATGCCATTTAGGACCTGTACAAATCCAAAAATCAGATAGCGAAAGTAGAACTATTTCCATATGATAAACTTGCGGAACCATAAATATTATTCCTACAAAATACATAACATGCTAAGACCATAAATATACAATTTCCATCCATAAGTTAGTCATTTATAGTCAAGTTATCAGAACTCCCAAAATCTTCAACAGGTCTCGAGGCTCCAAAAAATCTTCTTTGTTAAATTTTGTCTATTATTGCTCGTCCGATACTAGCTCTATTATCTCATCTGGAAGGGAATAAAATAGCAAGAGTGAGTCAAAGTACAACAAAGTACCACAAAATATGCAAATGTAAAATCTTTCGTACCGAACATGAATGCAGTAAAGCAAAAGTCATGGGAGTTGCTGAAGAACAGGGACACATACAGAACCATGAGAAAAGCGTAAATTGATATAAACATATATTGAAAATCATAAATCAGTATCAGACTTTACCAGTTCTTTGAAATTCAACTTTACTATCTAAAGGACCCAAACCAATAGACTCTACTAGCCGAGGGGGCGAATAATCGAGGATAGATTGTATTTTGCATACAATTAGAGGCCAGAAACAATACAGTAATATCCCTTATAGTAGGATTAGGTACAGTAATACCTCCTGAAGGCAGGTCAAACTTAGAATTTACCCTCCAGATGTTAATGCTCCGAGAAAGAATGGACCACATATTACTCTATAGACGAAGTGATGCTCGATTACCACCGTAAGTTCTAAGGCATGCCGGAGAACCTTATTTGACTGTACAACAGTTCTAGGTCCAATTTTCTTATCAATTTAATAGAACTGAAAAATATTCTTATCCTTATCCCTTAACTCTTAGCTCATTATGCTTTGAGGGCCAGTCAAACTCATATAGAAAAACCTTCAGATAGTTTCAGAACTTTCTCTATAATTTAACAGTATCGTTCCATGTAGATTTTCAAATAAAAATCATCTCATAAACATTAACATTTGACAAAATCACATTTATATCTCAAGCTTCAAGAAACTTAAACACTAAATCCCTAATTTTCATTCTAGGGTTTCATGCAAAGCTTCCGGATATAAATCAAACATCGAATGCATGCTTAATTACGAAATCGAAGCCATAAATCATGATACATATTAGTAAATATGTAATCTATTGGTAAAATTTAGAGAAATAAGTACTATTCACATCAAACCATGGAGGAAAGGGGTTTTATAGCATAAATATCAAAATAGAGATATTAAAAAGCGGTAAAAATGGATAACAATATTCGAGGCATACTTGCCTTAGCCCGATCTACTGTTTTCCTTACTTTGATTGGACCAAAATTAACCAAAATCTTCTTCCCTTTTCCTTTCTCCTCCTTCCTCCTTCATTGCTCTTCGTGGTCGTGCCCTTACTCTTCTCCCTTTCCCCTATTATAACAAAAATAAAATCAGCCGGTGGCAGAAAATCATGCTCGCGCTTGAGCACCTAGTGAATGCGTGTCGAGCGCACACATATTGGAATTGGCACCTTTTTGCCAGCTTGAGCAAGCAGCGTGCCCAGTAGATACTCGAATTATCACCCTCCTTTGTGCTTGAGTGAGCAGCGTGCGTAGGCCTTTCTAGAGTAATATGTTTTTGGCGTTTGCTGTTGGGCTTGAGCCAACAGTGAGCCTAGATCTGCTACTTACTGTACTAAGGCCAATTTCTCACTTTTTTTAATTTTATTTATCCCAAACTTAGCTATATCAATTTAATTACTAGAACTTACTATATTTTAGATACCTATACCTTACAATCCTCTTCCACTTATAAAATTTCATCCTCAAAATTTAATGAAGCTGCGTATCTCAAGGAAATAAATGGAGATATTTGCTCCGGATCTCCTCCTCATGCTCCCATGTTGCTTTTTTGGGTGAGTGATTATTCCAGAGCACTTTCACTAGGGGAATAATCTTCGCACGCAGTATTTGGTCCTTCCGATCCAAAATCCATATCGGCTCTTAACATAAGATAAGTCCTTGTCAACTGTTAAGGGAACGAACTCAATAACATGCGTGGAATTGTAAACGTATTTTTGAAGTATCAATACATGAAATACATCGTGCACATCCGCCAAATTAGGTGGCAACGCCAATCTATAAGCTACCTGTAACAGCCCAAAATTTAAAACAAAGAAATATTTCAGTCTTAGCATCCGGTCAACGGGCGTTGACCGGAAAGTGTAACAAGAAAAGTAAATCGGCCTTCAACATGTTTTGAAATCGGGTTCTGTTCCATTGAAGGCCGGAGTGCATTGCATGAATGTAAGGCCGAAGTGACTTGAAAGCCGGAGTGGCTTTGTGTGTTGGAGGCCGGAGTGGTTTAGTAGCTTTGTAAGGCCGGAGTAGAATTGTCAAAGCTAGAGTTGAAGACCCGGTCAACACACGTTGACCGAAGATCATGTAAGGGATAATCCGGTCAACGCCGATAGTTGACCGGAATCTGACTAAATGAGAAAAGTTAAGTCCTGTCAAGATCAATTAACTTGGAATTTAATATGAGAAAGCCAAATCCTGCTAGGTACAGTTCATTAGGAAATTAATGTGTTCACATGAGAAAGCTAAATTCTGTTAATATGTTTACATGAGAAAGCCAAATCCTGCTAGGTACAGTTCATTAGAAATTTAATGTGTTCACATGAGAAAGCTAAATTCTGTGAATCAAGAATTAATTGAGAAATTTTAATTCAGTTGGGTGCAGTTAACCAGGAATTTATGAACTCCTTAATTAATGATCTAATTATTAGGGAACTTTTTGGAAATTTATAAGAAACATTTCCTCTGTACTGCCAAACATTCCCCCTGCCAATCATTAATGATAGCCAATCATTTATTACTGTCATCAGACTCAAAGTCTATAAATAAGAACTAGAATGGTGAGAAAGAGGCACGCAATAAAATTTTAAGTAAAGGAAGGCCAAGAGAATTCAAGGCAAGTAGAAGAAATCCAGGCAAGATACTCACCCTTGTTTTCAAGTTCATGATTATGCATGATTTCTATGCTAGTATATTTGATAATATATGAACTTATATGATATTTATGCTGATCTTTTCATATCTGATGCTTACGATTAATTATCGATAATTGCATCTTTAAGGAAAATATTTCTTGATATTCGGTTTGTATGATTATCTGTCAATTTTTTTTATGAACTTTGATGATTGTATGTTTGTAAAGAAAAGTACTCCGCCTTTGAAGAAAAGTACTCCGCCCTTGTATATTTGTAAAGAAAAGTACTCCGCCTTTGAAGAAAAGTACTCCGCCCTTTTGAAGAAAACACCCTCCGTCTTTTTACAAAAAGGAACTCCGTCCTTTGAAGAAAAGTGCTCCGCCTTTTTATGAAAAGAGTTCTGTCCTTTTTTAAAAAAAGCTCCGTCCTTTGAAGAAAAGTGCTCCGCCTTTTTATGAAAAGAGTTCTATCCTTTTTCGAAAATAGCTCCGTCCTTTGAAGAAAAGTGCTCCACCTTTTTATGAAAAGAGCTCCGTCCTTTTACGAAAACAGCCCCGTCCTTTGAAGAAAAGTGCTCCGTCTCTTTGAAAAAAAAAAAAGTAAAGTACTCCGTCCCTTTTACAGAAAAGAACTTTAGTCTTTAAACAAAAAACGAACTCCAGTTCTCAGAGCCCCGGAATTCTAAAGAACTTCGTTTAAAAAGGAACTTCGGCTATTTTGCACTCCGTCTGGAAACGAACTCCGGCATTATGAACTCCGTCTGAAAAAAAAATAAGTTTGCTGTTAAAAATGGATGAAGGATATTGGAGTGACACTCGAGGATGCCTCCTGGGCCACGGGAGGGGACCTTTTGGTGGCACAAGAACTATGGCCCCGTATGCCGGGTTAAAGGCATTACCTCCCGCCCCGGGGAGCAAATGAGGGGATACGGCTTTAGGTTGTGGGGTAGCACACAACCCGTCCTCGATGTTGTCCGCTCCCATCCGGTCCCTAAAGATAATACAAATTCTGAATGATTTTGATGAATTGTCCAAAGACAAGATGAAAAGAATAAGAACTGAAGAAGAAACAGTATGATGATTTTCGTATGCTATGCTATATTATGAAATTTATGTTTTGATCAAATTATATGTATGTTTATGTTTTCTGCATGTGAGTATCCTGCTGGGCTTTGTAATCTCATTCTTGTCAATTTTCAGATGACGAAAAGCTTATGGAGGATGAAATTGAGTAGAACTTTATGGTGTAGCTGAATGGTTAAGCTGGCCGGAGCAAACCTTGAGAGCTTTGTTTATTTTGCTTTTGGTATTTTGAGGAGACTTGTAAAATTTATTCCACTGCTTATGAATAATAGTTTATTTTCGCGATACTTTAGGATTAATGAAATTATATATCTCTACCATGCATCTCAAGTTTGACAGAAAATAAATAAAAATTTTATGACCACCTATATGTATCTTTTCTTAATTTATTTAAAAGCAAGGACTTTGGTTTTGATGGTGGCTTTTGATGGTAATAAAAGTCGGGTCGTCACAGTTGGTATCAGAGAAAGAAATGAGATGCTTTAGGATAGTTTGAATCAACACGGAAACTTAGGACAAGATTAGTTAGGACAAGAAGAGAGTTATCCTTACTTACGCTTTGGACAAAGACCATTACGATAGTTATCTTTAGACTAATTGACTAACGAAATTGTTCTTTTTAGACGTCCCCGCAGTCATGTCTAATAGAGGAAGGAGAAATGATCAGATTAACAACACTCTTGATCGGGAGGCAAGATACGCGAACCTACTGGACAGAATGGCCGAAGTCATAGAAGCCTTGACTCCACCAACTCCACCAACTCCGACGACCACCCCAATTCCTGTACATCAGGAGAGGTCGGTCTACGATCGGTTTACCAACGAACGAATTCCTAAATTTTTAGGGGAACCCGACCCATTGAAGGCTGAAGCATGGATTCAACGACTGAAAAAGGTATTTGCAGTAATTAAGTGCCCTGCTGGGGACATGGTTCTATATGCCACCCATAAGCTGACAGGGGAAGCACACCACTGGTGGGAAATGTAGAAGAGGGTTTTCAATATGCCAGAGCGGGATATTAGTTGGGAAATATTTGAAGCAGCTTTTCTGAAAAAATATTTCCCTGCTAATCTACGTGGGCAGAAGGAGGATGAATTCCTTCGCCTAAGGCAGGGTACTCGCTCGGTGGTAGAGTACGATTCAAAATTTACAGAATTATCTCGCTATGCCCCTTTCATGGTGGAAGATGAGGAGAGGAAGGTTAGACGGTTCTTTCAGGGATTAAGGGATGAAATCAGGAGACACCTTTCAACTCTAATGTTGACAACGTATGGAGAGGTGCTCGCAAAGGCGGTCATTTATGAGAAAGAATTGGAAAGGGGAGCATTGTCCAGACAAAGGACTTTTAGTTAGTCATCAAAAGCCAGTGCTAGTGAAGGGCCTTCTAAGAAAGTAAGACCATCAAGGTTCAGTGGGGAACAGAGCCGATCGGTGCAGAATTCTCGATCTACGATTGATAATGTATGTGATCATTGCGGGAGATCACATGGAGGGAATCCTTGCTATAAGAAGCTGGGTGTTTGTTATAATTGTGGACAAGTGGGACACATGATCAGAGATTGTCAACTCGCTAAACAAGCCCCAGGAGTTAAGTCACATATTCCAGCCATGGTGTTTGTCATTTCTGCAAAGGAGGCTGAAAAGTCTTCGGAGGTTGTAGAAGGTACACTTTCTATCTGTGGCACTTCTAGTCATGTGCTCTTTGACTCTAGATCAGCTCACTCATTTGTCTCTCATGAATTTTCGAAGCATCTTACGACCCTTCCTAAAGTTCTTGACTACCCATTGATGGTTGCCTCACCCACAGGGTCGTTCGTAATTTTAAATTTAGCATTTTCTGAATGTCCAATAGAAGTAAATGAATACTTGATGCCTGTTGACTTGGTTGTGCTGAAAATGAAAGACTTTGATGCAATCTTAGGAATGGATTGGTTAGCCAGATATCATGCCAGGATTGATTGTTTCCGAAAAAGAGTAGAATTCACCATTCCTGGAAACAAACCTTTTCACATTCAAGGTGTCCGGCGTAAGGAAGCGTCTTGCTTTATTTCGGCTCTTCATGCCAGACACTTGATTGGTAATGGATGCCAAGTTTATCTAGCCTTCGCTAGTGTGACTACAGAAAATCAGGAATCTCTGGCTAAAGAGATTCCTGTGGTGGGGGAATTTGAAGACATTTTCACTGATGAATTACCTGGATCCTCTCTAAAATCTCCCACTTGATTGGTAATTCACTGATGAATTACCTGAATTATCAGGAATCCTCTCTAAAATCTCAAAAGGGCCAATAAAACGTGGTTGTAGTTTTCCTTTCGCCCCGAATCTGAATGTCCCCTTAGATGGCAAAACTTTCAAAAAGACATAATCTCCCACCTTAAATTTCAACGTCGGTCTTCGTCTATCTGCATAGCTTTTCTACCTACTCTTAGCAACCTTCAAGTTCTCGTGAATTAGTTTAATCTTTTCTATAATTTCATTAATAATCTCGGGGTCAAAATTCTCTAATCTCCTATTTTCTCCAAATGTGTTGACAATTTACACTTCCTCCCATATAATGCCTCAAATGGTGCCATGCCTTTACTCGATTGATAACTGTTATTATAGCCGAACTCCGCTAGGACCGATAATTATCCCAATTTTTTGTCATTTCTAACACTGAGGCTTTCAACATATCCTCTAAAATCTAAATCACACGCTCCGATTTGCCGTCAATTTAGGGGTGTGTGACGGAACTGGTTTTTTTCCCCAGAAGCTTTCATCAAGACAGAAACAGAATTAATGGTACTAAAATATAAGGAAAAACTTTTGTAGAAATTTCGGAAGAGTTTCCTTTGTAATTTTGGCAGAGTCTCCTTCATATCAAGCGCCACCGCGATCATTCCTTCTACCTCGTCTACTTGCCATCCTATAATCAAGGTAATCACAAGGTTATAAGGACAATGATTCAATGGAATGAGAAAGAAATATTCAACAACTTTAAGAAAATTCCAACCTAGCCTAAGAACTAATCTCTTAAGGGTCCTAATTGCCTTAACTTCCTCAACTTATTCCTACAAGAATTCTGTTAAGAGATTCAATCCTATGCTTTTGCTTTTCGGTCGATCAATTCCTAAGGCATCTCAATTCTCTAATACCAAATGTGACGAAACGGATTTTTTTTCCTCGGAAGCTTCCATCAAGAAAAAACAGAATTAACGGTACTAAAATATAAAGCAAGACTTCTCAGAAATTTTGGCAGAATCTCCTTTGTAATTGGATGAAAATCCAAAAAATATAACCTGTATGATCAATAATTATAAGCACACAACTATCAATTATTCACAATTTTTCCTACAACATGCATATACAAGATCACATGTGACATCCATGTCATAAATCTATAAAACCATTAACTACACTAACAATTCAATAATGAGATGCCGTCTAGGACGTGTACAGTATATCCAAAAGTTTAGAGCGGAAGCTAAACTAATAACCTGTAGAAGCATAATTTTTCCTTTTTACCATCATGTACATCATATGAACTCTATACAAAATCCACATGTGCATGATCATCCATAGATACAAGATCAGTATACAAAATAACATGTCCAGTCAAGTCTTTACGTCAACAAGCTCTCCCAAAATGGCTCGAAAATACTTCAAGTTCTCAAAAGTCTTTAGAAATTTCTTTCGATCACACTTTCTCGTCGGGCACTAACTCTACTGTCTCATCTGGAGGGGGAAGACAATAAAATAGTGAGCCGGGGCCCAGCAAGGTATATGCATATGTGTAGTAAAACAGCCATGTAACTATATAGTAACAGGATGGTTAAACAGAATATAACCTAGAAAATAGAGAAAGCATACTTTGACGATATTAAATTTCAGAAATCAGAAATCGGCAATCAGTAAACAGTAAACAGTAATCAATAATCGGTAATTGGTAAACGATAAACGGTAATCAATAATCTGTAATCGGTATGAAACGAAAATCAGTATAGTAACAACGGTACAAAACAAAACGGTAACATAACATATCAATAACAGACCCTACTAGTATACCCTACTAGCTAAGGGGGTGAATGATCAATGACAGATTGTATTTGCTCCACACAATCCAAGGCCTATGACTGTAATAGAAGTATCCCATCTCGTGGGATCGGTACGGTGTGCCACCCGAAGGTAGGCTAGAAACTATACTTTCCTCTTGAACATAATGCCCCGAGGAAGGGTGGACTACATATAACTCTAAGGACAGAGTTATCCTCGATTACCACCGTAAAGTTCTAAGGCATGCCGGAGAACCTATCCAGACTGTAGTCAGTCCCAGGTCCTAAATAATAGTAACGAAAATAACCTCTTTAATGAAAACTTTCTTTCCTAATCACAGTTTCATAATTTACCTTCAGAACGTTCATGGAAATTTCGTCGGTAAAGTCCGTGCAAATTTTTAGAAACAAATTATACCGGGAGCTTCATTTCAATGACAATTAACTTTTATATAATAGGAGCTACGGTTAAAATCATTAAAATCCCTTCATTTTCGTACCTAGTGTTTCGCCAAAACTTTCGGACTCAAATCAATCGCTAAACATACATTTATTCATGAAATCAATGCCATAAATCCATACACATACATTAAATCATGACATTTAACAAAATATTCTCAATATTTTCGAGCTAGGGTTTTCTCATAAGCTTCTGGGACAAAATCGAACACTAATCACATGCTCATTTATGAAATCGAAGCCAAAACTTGCAATAAATATGGGTAAACAAAAAATTTAGACGAATAATCGAAGGAAACATGCTTCATTTACTTTAATCATGCAACAACAATATTTTAGAGCATTTTCATCAACTTTAAAGAAGGGGAATCGGTAAAAATGAAAAACAACGTCCGAAGTACACTTGCCTTGGCCCGATCTACCGTTATTTTTACCGGTTGTGGATTAGAACAAGTGATTTCCCCTTCTCCTCTTCTCTTCTTCCTCTTCTTCCTCTCCTTCGTTTGTGGTCTGCTCTCTCTCTCCCTTTTCCTTTTTCCCCTTCAACTTATATCAAAAACGAAGTTAGCACGCGGGCAAAAGTCTGGGCCATGCTCGAGTGCAGGGTTACTGCCAGGGGTTCGCTTGAGAGCGCCTGGCGCACAACGAGCGGGTACCCACTGAATTTTTGAGCTCGCTGTAGTGCCTCGGTTGCACAGCAGGCACCACTTGGCTGTTTACTGAACTCGGGTATTTTTTTAACTTTTTACTTTCAACTATCATTTTTCACTACATGTTTGGCCTCTTATTGATATTCATTATTTTAATTACTTTCAATTATCATGTTTTCGATTTCGGGGCCTCATACTCTCCCCCACTTAAAGAAATTTCATCCTTAAAATTAAACAAACTACATACCTTAAGAGAACAAGTGGGAATACTTGTTTCGGATTTCTTCTTCGCATTCCCAAGTGGCCTCCTCTGGTGATTGCTTTCTCCAAAGCATCTTGTAACAACCCAAAATTTAAAACAAAGAAATATTTCAGTCTTAGCATTCGGTCAACGCCCGTTGACCGGAAAGTGTAACAAGAAAAGTAAATCGACCTTAAGATAAAAATCAAGTCCGGCAAAGAAGTCCGGATTTCCTTGATGAAAATAAAGTCTAGTAAAGAAGTCCGGATTTTCTTGATGAAAAGAAGTCCGGATATTCCTTGATAAAATTGTAGTTCGGATTTCCTTGATAAAAGGAAGTCCGGAATATTCCTTGATGCAAAATAAGTCCGGCTTCATCCGTGAGAATCAAGTCCAGCCACTTTCATAAAGAGAATCTAAATCGGCCTTCAACATATTTTGAAATCGGGTTCTGTTCCATTGAAGGCCAGAGTGCATTGCATGAATGTAAGGCCGAAGTGACTTGAAGGCCGGAGTGGCTTTGTATGTTGGATGCCGGAGTGGTTTAGTAGCTTTGTAAGGCCGGAGTAGAATTGTCAAAGCCAGAGTTGAAGACCGGTCAACCCACGTTGACCGGAGATCATGTAAGGGATAATCCGGTCAACGCCGATAGTTGATCGGAATCTGACTAAATGAGAAAAGTTAAGTCCTGTCAAGTTCAATTAACCTGAAATTTAATATGAGAAAGCCAAATCCTGCTAGGTACAGTTCATTAGGAATTTAAGGTGTTCACATGAGAAAGCTAAATTCTGTGAATCAAGAATTAATTGAGAAATCTTAATTCAGTTGGGTGCAATTAATCAGAAATTTATGAACTCCTTAATTAATGATCTAATTATTAGGGAAACTTTTTGGAAATTAATAAGAAACATTTCCCCTGTACTGCCAAACATTCCCCCTGCCAATCATTAATGACGGCCAATCATTTATTACTGTCATCAGACTCAAAATCTATAAATAAGAACTAGAATGGTGAGAAAGAGGCATGCAATAAAATTCTAAGTAAAGGAAGGCCAAGGGAATTCAAGGCAAGTAGAAGAAATCCAGGCAAGATACTCACCCCTGTTTTCAAGTTCATGATTATGCATGATTTCTATGCTAGTATATTTGATATTATATGAACTTATATGATATTTATGCCGATCTTTTCATATCTGATGCTTACGATTAATTATCGATAATTGCATGTTTAAGGAAAATATTTCTTGATATTCGATTTTGTATGATTATCTGTCAATTTTTATGAACTTTGATGATTGTATGTTTGTAAAGAGAAGTACTCCGCCTTTGAAGAAAAGTACTCCGCCCTTTTGAAGAAAACACACTCCGTCTTTTTACAAAAAAGAACTCCGTCCTTCATGAAAAAGCACTCCGCCTTTTTATGAAAAGGGCTCCGTCCTTTGAAGAAAAGTGCTCCGTCTCTTTGAAAAGAAAAAGTAAAGTACTCCGTCCCTTTTACAGAAAAGAACTTCAATCTTTAAACAAAAATGAACTCCGGTTCTTAGAGCTCCGGAATTCTAAAGAACTCCGTCTGAAAAAGAACTTCGGCAATTTTGCACTCCGTCTGAAAATGAACTTCAGCATTATGAACTCTGTCTGAAAAAGAAAAGAGCTTCGGCTTAAAAAAATAATGTATTAATTCGGACAGCAACCATAACGAACGGCCATATGAACTAATAACCGAGTTTCCATTAAGCTTGCTGTTAAAGATGGATGAAGGATATTGGAGTGACACTCGAGGATGCCTCCTGGGCCACGGGAGGGGACCTTTTGGTGGCACAAGAACTATGGACTATGGCCCCGTATGCCGGGTTAAAGGTATTACTTCCCGCCCCGGGGAGCATAATGAGGGGATACGGCTTTAGGTTGTGGGGTAGCACACAACCCGTCCTCGATGTTGTCCGCTCCCGTCCGGTCCCTAAAGATAATACGAATTCTGAATGATTTTGATGAATTTTCCAAAGACAAGATGAAAAGAATAAGAACTGAAGAAGAAACGATATGATAATTTTCGTATGCTATGCTATATTATGAAATTATGTTTTGATCAAATTATATGTATGTTTATATTTTCTGCATGTGAGTATCCTGCATGTGAGTATCCTGCTGGGCTTTGTAAGCTCATTCTTGCCAATTTTCAGATGACGAAAAGTTTATGGAGGAAGAAGTTGAGTAGAACTTTATGGTGTAGCTGAATGGTTAAGCTGGCCGGAGCAGACCTTGAGAGCTTTGTTTATTTTGCTTTTGGTATTTTGAGGAGACTTGTAAAATTTATTCTGCTGCTTATGAATGATAGTATGTTTCCGTGATACTTTGGGATTAATGAAATTATAAATCTCTAGTATACATCTCAGGTTTGAAAGAAAATAAATAAATAAAAAATTTTATGACCACCTATATGTACCTTTTCATAATTTATTTAAAAGCAAGGACTTTGGTTTTGACGGTGGCTTTTGATGGTAATAAAAGTCGGGTCGTCACACACCTTCACCAGGGGAATGGTCTTCGTGCGCAACCTCTGGTCCTTTCGATCCAGAATCTGCAATGGTTCCTCAATGTTGGACAAGTCCTTGTCAATAGCCGAGGATCCGTAGTCAATCACGTGTGTAGGATTGTGGACGTACTTTCGAAACATCGATACATGAAATACATCATGTACACCCGTCAGACTAGGTGGTAAAGCCTACCTGTAGGCTACCTCCCCGATCCTTTCTAGAATCTCAAAAGGACCAATGAACCGCGGCTTCAATTTCCCCTTTACTCAAAATCGAAACGTGCCTTTGGATGGTCAGACCTTCAGAAATACAAGATCTCCTACCTCAAAGCTCAATTCTATCCTTCTCCTACCCACATAGCTTTTTTGTCGGCTCTGAACAATCTTCAAATTATCATAGATCAATTTAATCTTCTCTGTCGTTTCTTTTACAATCTCCGGGCCCAAAATCCTTTTATCTCCGGTATCCTCCCAATGATTTAGTGACCTACATTTTCTCCCGTACAATGCATCAAAAGATGCCATGCCGATGCTAGCCTGATAGCTATTATTATAAGCAAATTCAGCTAGTGCCAGATAAGTATCCCAAGTTCCCTTCATCTCGAAAACAGAGGCCATTAACATATCCTCAAGAATCTGAATGGCACACTCAGATTGGCAATCAGTCTGGGGGGTGATATACAGTGCTGAAATTCAACTCTGTCCCCAACTCCTTATGCAAACTCTCCCAAAACCTCGAGATAAAACGTGGATCTCTATCAGACACAATAGAGGTAAGAACTCCATGAAGCCTCACGATCTCATTCACATACAACTGAGCCAACCTATCACGCGAATAGGTCATCTTGATCGCCAAGAACTGGGCTGATTTTGTCAGTCGATTAACTATAACCCATACGACATCATGATTCCTAGGAGTCCTCAGTAAACCCAATACAAAATCTATGGCAATGTCCTCCATTTCCAACTCCGGATTGGCATAGGCTGTAATAATCCAAAAGGCTTCCTCCTCTCAGCCTTCAGTTGCTAACATACCGGCATCTCTCCACGTAAACCATGATCTCCCTCTTCATATTCCTCCACCAGAAGGTTTTCTTCAAATCCTGATACATTTTATTCATCCCCAGATGAATCATATACCGGGACCAGTGAGCCTCCTTAAAAATCTTCTCCTTCAATCCTCTATCATCCGATACACATAATCATTCTCTAAACCTCAATACTCTATCAGCCTTGACGTTAAATATAGCTCAAGATTCTTTACTCAGATCGCTAACAATATCCATAAGGAACAGATCATTCACCTGTGTGAGGACCCGAAATCGAAAACGTAATAATTAGACGTGATTAAGGTAATTAATATCGATGAGAGGCTATGCATGTAGTGGAAAAGTGGTAGTTAAAAGTGAAAAGTTGGAAAATGCCCAAAAACCAGCAAGCACCAGAGTGGCGCTTGCTGGGCGCTCGAGCCAAGGCTCGAGCGGAGAAAATAGAACCGACCCGTGGGCTGGCCGCTCGCCAGCCGCTCGAGGGGGCGCTCGAGCGGTGGCCGCCCGTGGGCTGGCCGCTTGCTGGCTGCTCGACCGGCCGCTCGAGCGGCCGGCGCAGTATATAAGTCATGCCGCGACTTCTCCTCGCCATTTTTTGCACGATTTAGGGTTTGAGGAGAGAGAGAGACCGCCGACTTAGAGAGAGAAGAAGGGAGAATGAAGCCCGGGAGCCCGAATCCAACCCCGAGCTAGTTATAAAGGTGAAAGCCCGCGACAAAGTAAGTGTACCTCGGACGCCGTTTTGCGTTTTTACCGTTTTTCTTGTGTTAAAGTTTATG
>JAODPA010106594.1:0-49481 GCA_025585075.1 Nepenthes mirabilis
AACACTCATAATCATTTTATTTCAGATTGGATTCTAGGTTGATAAATTAAGAGGGAAAATTTTTTTGGGGGTAAGTAATTAAATATTAAAATAAAGAAGGAATTTACAAAAATAATGTTCTAACCCTTACCTTGGATTAGAGCATATATGTTAGGGTATACCCTGAGATATAATACATTATGAGACCAAATCACTAGCAAAAAAGAACTGTATCATCAATGTCTAATACAATATAAAGGCAAGTTCCATCTAATTATAACGGATTTGCTACCCTTTTTTCTTTTAAAGGTACACATTTCCTAGCTTGTTTCGTACTGTGGCTTGGATCATATTAACTAGTTGAATCATGGTCTTAGATGGAGATTTGTTGAAGGTTCTTTGGTTGGGCTTCCTCTAGTTAAAATACACTGTGGCTGCTAATGTGAGCCGATAAGAGTATTCTTTGCAGTTTTTTTCTTTCCATCTGAGGGTTGCCTTTTTGATGTTTGCTTCCCATTCATTGTAAGGCCAACTCACTCCCACATATCAACGCATCAAACTCCACACATCAGGTGAGAATGGACAATTCAAGAATAAATGATTATGGCTCTCCATTTCATTGTGGCAGAGAGCACACGTAATACATTTCTAAATGAAGTTCCCAACTCGGTTCAATGTGCTTAATCTCCTTTGAATTGCTAACCAAAGGATAAATGCATGTGTTGAGATGTGATGCCAACCCCAAACTAACCTTCCCCATACCACTTTTGCTTTTATATTTTTGAAAACTTTGTAAGCAGATTTGACGGTAAATACACCATTGGAGCTGCCTAACCACCTAATCTCATCTCTGCGACAAACATTGGGGGAATAGGTAGGCATTTTTTTCACAATGCTAGCAACCTCAACGTCGTGCTCATTAGGTTACCGCCACGATCTGCTACAAATGATAGCTTGAACTTTAGTATCCCGAGGTAACCCAATAATAATCATTACATGCTTTGATACTCTGTCGCTTAATAGCCCTAGTGGGTGCCAATTATCGTTCCATAAAGAGGTACATCTCCGATGTGGTATCGGATCATGGGACAAAGATTGGGCCGAAGCTTCATTATCTTCCTCTAACTCCATGCTTCATTGTTAGGTATTTTTATGGTCCAGATGCATTGATTTTTAATCTTGTATTTGTGTATTTACGTGGACCAGACCGACGAAGGACCTTTAGTGATGACTCTCCATAGGAGTTAGGCTATTAGTGCCTTATTTGAAGCAAAAAGGTTTTGGATGCTCAAACCTCATTCATCATTTGTAGAACTGACGTTTTCCCAAGCTACCTTTGCTATGTTTTTGCCATCTATAGATTAACACTAGAGGAATCATCGGATGTACTCTTCTATCTTAGTCAACGCTGCTTTAGGAATAATGAAAATTGAAGCCTATTATAGATGCATCATGGACATTATTAAAGAGATTAGTTGAAGCTGGCCCACAAAAGATAACCATCTATTCTTCTATGAGGATATCCTCTTCATCAATTTATCTAACAATGGCTTTCAATCGTTTACTGATAGTCTAGTAGTGATGAGAAGGACACCTAGGTAGCGAACAAGAAGCTTTCCCCATTTGTAACCCATGATGTTAAGGACTTCCTTCTCAATGTTTTCATCACTAGTACATACAAGAATTTCACTTTTTGCACAATTTGCTGAAAGCCCTAAAAGCATGTTGAATTCTTCAAGGCATATTTGAAGTATCCTCACGGACTCATCATTAGCTTCGGCGAAGAGCAGTAAGCCGTCTGCAAAAACAAGTATCATTGTATGAGGACATTCACATTTTTAGTGGTATTGGAAGTTGTTGTTTTGATGAGCCATCCTTTCCATAATTCCATTAAGAACCTCTAAAGCCAGGACGAAGATAAGCTTGTAACACACATCCACTTTTCCTAGTTAATGATATTCTGGGCTTTAGCATCCCAAGATAAGCCAATAACATACATCACCCTCTCTGTGTATCTATCACACAGCGGTCCTAGTGGATGCCAATTATCAGTCTACAAGAATGTACTGGGACCATCCCCAATGTGATGGCATATCCTGAGTCAAAGGACAAGGTGAAATTTCATAATATTCTTCCAACTCTATGTAGCTGAATCAGGAACCTTAATAGTTCATATGCATCTATCCTTAATATGATAAGTGTGAATCCATCCTGATCACATAGAAGCAGGGTCTTTTGTAATAATCCTCCAAAAAAGGTGATTGATTAATGCCTTATTTGAGGCAATGAGGTTTTTGATTCCCAAGCTACCTTCATCCTTCGTAGTGCATACGTCTTCCTATGCGACTTTTTGTGATGGAACAGACTTTTTTTTTTGTCCTCAAAAGCTTCCGTCAAACATAAACACAATTATCCATCATTCACAATTCTTACAACAAACATTCATAAGATCACATGTGCCATCTATGGCACAAATCCATAAAAATATTTTCTACTTTAACAGTTTAATAACGAGATGCCATCTAGGATCTGCACAGTAAATCCAGAGCATATATATATAGCGGAAGTAAACTAAGAACCTGCAGAAGTATAACTTTTTCCCCTTTTACAGTCTTACATAACATATGCTTTTCATACAAAAAATCTACATGTTCTAGAACATCATTAAATATGAGGTCAGTATATAAAATCACATTTTCAACTAAGTGTTTGCATCCACAAGCTCTTCAAAAACAGCTCCAAAATACTCTAAGTCTTCCAAAAATATTCAAAAGCTTTTCTTGGTCTACTCATTTTCATCAGGTAACAGCTCTACTGTCTCGTTTGGAGGAAAAAAAATACTAAAATAGTGAGCCGATGCTCAGTAAGGTACATGCACATGAGTAGTAAAACTATGATGCAAAACAGTCATGTAACGGTACAGAACAGAACGGTTCAAACAGAAAGCAATTCAGAAAGCAGAAAAATCATACTTGACAGTAATATACTCATAAATCAGAAATCAGAACTCATAAATCAGTAAACATAAATCATCCACTGAGATCGGTAATCAGTCCTCGATAAACAGAAATCGGTAGTCAGAAATCGGTAACTGTAAACTGTAATCAGTACGGTAACCAGTAACAGAAGTCAGTACAGTAGCCAATAACGGAAATTAGAAATCAGAAATCGGAAAGCAGTTAACATATCAGAACAGTACAGATCTTGCTAGTGTACCCTACTAACAGAGGGGTCGAGTGATCGAGGATAGATTGTGTTCACTCCACACAATCCAAGGCCAGAAACAGAAGTATCCCATCTCGAGGGATTAGAACAGTGTGCCACCCGAAGGTAGGCCGGTAACAGAATTTTCCTCTTGACCGTAACGCCCTGAGGGCAGGGCGGATCACAAATAACTCCATGGACAGAGTTATCCTCGATTACCACCGAAAAGTCCTAAGGCATGCTGGAGAACCTAACATTGAGTGCATATCAATCTGGGTCCAAAATAATAGAAAACAGAAATACTTCCTTCTTAAAAGCCATTTTCACTAAAGCCGGAGGTCATTTTCAATACAAGCCGGAGTTCTCTTTTAACAAAAGTCGGAGTGCATTTCCTCAAAAAGCCGAAGTGTTTAAAAGCCGGAGTGCTTTTTGGACGGATTGCCTTTTGGACGGAGTGCTTTTCACTAACGGAGTGCTTTTCACTACTGGACGGAGTGCTTTTCACTATTGGACGGACTGCTTTTCGCTAACGGGACGGAGTGCTTTTTCCTTTAAAACCTTGGTGCAAATTCCTTCTTAAAAACCGGAGTGACATTCCTTTAAAACAGGAGTTCTTTCTTTCATAAAGGCCGGAGTGCGTAAACTCAAAAACCGGAGTCCTTTTTCTCAAAAAGACGGAGTGCTCAAAAGCCGGAGTGCTCAAAAGCCGGAGTGTTTTTCTCAGAAAGCCGGAGCGCCTTTCACTCAAAGGACGGAGTGCTTTTTAAAAGCCGAAGTTTCATAAATCCGGAGTACTTTTTACTGAAAGCCGGAGTACTTTTAAAAGCCAAAGTTCATTTCACATTAAGGCCGCAGTTCATTTTAAGGCCGGAGTTCTTTTTCGAACAAAAGGACGGAGTTCTTTTTCTCAGAGGACGGAGCTTATTTTCTCAAAGGCCGGAGTTTATTTTCTCAAAGCTGGAGTTCATTTTCTCAAAGCCGGAGTTCATTTTCAATACAAAGCCGGAGTTCATTTTCCTCAAGGGACGGAGTTCATTAAAAGTCGGAGTTCATTTTACATTAAGGCCGGAGTTTCATATAACTGGAGTTACAGTTAAATATCATTAAAACCCTTTCATTTTCGTACTTAGTGCTTCGCCAAAACTTTCGGACACAAATCGGTCTCTAAACAAGTCTTATTTCATAAGATCAAGGCCATAATTCCAAATATATATACTCAGTCATGCATTTAAACCACAAATCCCCAAAATTTCGAGTTAGGGTTTGGCCATATTCTTTAAATATCAAAATAAACACATAACGCATGCTCAAGCATAAAATCGGATCCAAACACTTTCATAAACATGAACAAACATGAAATCTAACCGATTAATCGAAGGAAATATACTTCATGTACTTCAATCATGCAACATCAACATTTTAGAGCATTTTCAACGGTTTTAAAGCATGAGAAATCAGTGCAGTGAAAAACAGCGTCCGAAGTACACTTGCCTTATCGCGGGCTTTCACCTTTATAACTGGCTCACGGATGGATTTGGGCTCCCGGGCTTCGTTCTCTATCCTTCTCTCACCAAGGACGGCGCTCCCTCTCTCTCTCCTCAAACCCTAAAGTTGCGCTAAAATGAAAAGGAGAGAGTTGGGCGCGTTTTTATATTGCACCTGCCGCTCGACCGGAGCTCGAGCAGCCAGCGAGCTGCAGAGATCGGGAAAAGCCACTGGTTTTTCCGCCCGATAGGAGGCTCGAGCCCACAGCAAGCGCCACTCGGCTGCTTGCTGAATTTGGGCATTTTTCTACTTTTCACTTTTAACTATCACTTTTTCACCACATGCACAGCCTCTTACTAATATTAATCACCTTAATCACATCTAGTTATTACATTTTCGGTTTCAGATTCTCACACTTTTGCTGTAAAATTTCCTTCTATGGAGCCATGCTAGAGAAAATGTCGAATGTAGCTCTCTATCTTCTTCAATACAGCTTTAGGTAAGATGAAAATTGAAGCCTAATATAGGTAAATAGTTGAAAGAATGGAGCAGAAAAGTTGAAGCCTTCCACCAAACGACAACCATTTGTTCTTCTAGGAAGTCACCCTCCTCAGTACTTTGTCCAGAAAGGTTTTACCATCTTTCTTTGAGAGCCTAGTTGTAACGGAACGAGATTTAACCCTTATTAAGACCCTATGTTTAATTACATCTTAAACTAATACTTTAAATTTGAAATATTAATTTTTGTAGAAAATTGGGTAGAGCTTTCCCTAAAAGTGGATGAAACCCATGCATACAACCTGTCAATAAGGACTTGTACATAATATACAAATAGTATAAAACTTAAAATTTAGCCTCAATACTTCCTTATCATAGTCAACAACATTCACAGGATCACAATATAATGCCATTTCATTTCATGGCTCCAATACAACACCTCAACTGCTATATTGGTCAAGAGAGAGATGCCTTTTAAAATCTGCACAACCTAACAATTTACCTACAGAAACATAACTATGTCTATAGTAACAGAATTATCCATAACATTTCATGGTTTTACAACATTCATTTTGAAACATAAACATTTTCTTGTATTTACATACATTAACACTAATATAATAACACCAGTCTTCAAAAGTCAGTTGCTCTCCTTACAACTAGGACCTAACTTCACTCCTTTTCTTTGGACATCAACTCATCAGGGTTATCTGAAGGAAAAATAAAACAGTAGAGGGGTGAGCAATAAGTTCAGCAAGATACCTTAACCACAATGATAAGTAATACATTATACAAGGAAATTATAAGAAAAGATCGGAGAACGATATTTGTGCAATAATGCAAATAATGCAGAGCATGAAGGAATGCACATTTATGTAATGCAATCACATCTTACTTGTGTTTATTTCATCTTTTCTTTTACTTGTTTCTTTCCCACTTAATTTTTATTTATCTTAATGGATCAGAGTTAGTAGACCCTACTAACCGAAGGAGCGAATAATCGAGGATAGATTGTATTCGGTTCACACAATCAAAGGCCTTCATACTTACACATGCATCAATTCATATTCATAATTCTTGGTTTTGCTTCCTCTTTGTACAATGCCCCGAGGATGGTGATCTTGGTTCATGGGGGTTTCTTGGTATTTATCCTCATTGTACAATGCCCCAAGGGCGACAGTCTTGGTTATTGATAGGATCTTGGTGTTTATCCTCTTTGTACAATGCCCTGAGGACAGTGATCTTGGTATTTATCCTCATTATACAATACCTCGAGGACAGCGGATCACGTATTACTCCATAGATGAAGTTATCCTCGATTACCACTGTAACTTCCTGGGACTTGCTAGGAATATTACCCACTTCAAATAAGCGGCTAGGATATCTAGCCAGGATATCCTCGGGTCTCTACTGTAATATTCGTGATAGGCCAAAGAAAATTACCTGTTGAACAATCATTGGTCTAGTTTCATATTATGCTTACTTAATTCTTTAATCTTGATTCTTATTTATTAGTGGCCATTTATATTTTTACATAATGAGACTTTCCTTCTTTATTCCTCTAAGGTCACTCTCTTTTATATACTTTAATCCTTCAGACACACTTTAGCGTCCTCAGTAACATTTTAATAGTGCAACTCATTCCCATTTTGCAAATGTTGCTCTTATTAGTTTAAAGAATTTCTAATGTCATATTTTCATGTTGCAATTTATTTCCTCCATATTTATTTTCCCCCATTTTCGTTCCTAGGGTTAGTGAACAGCGCACAGACACATTTTGGACACAATACGCCAAATATACACTGAAAATGAACCCACCAATCATAATACCCATGTATAAACATATATTTATTCATAATATCATGAGAAAAAAATGGATAATATGTAGTATTACATACAAATCTTAAAAGAGAAAGATTTTAGAGCAAACTAAAATCGGTAAAAAAGAAAATAAACGGTTAGGGTATACTTGTCTCTGCTTGATTAACTATTTTCCTTACTTTGATTGAACCGAACGGCTTCATTCCCCTTCTTTTTCTCTTCTCCATTCTCCCTTTTCCTCTCCTCCTCTCCTTTCCCTCGTGTTTTGCTTTGCACCGTGGATTCCTCTCTCCTCCTTCCATTTTTTATAACAAAAATAAGAAAGTTGGTGGGAAAATTTCTAGAAGCGCACTCAAGCGCCCGGCGAGGACGCGTCGTGCGTAGATTTTGCCAAACGAATCTGTTTTCTGCACCTCCTTATACGCTCAAGTGTGCAGCAGGCAGGAGTATTCTGTCTCCTGTTGCCTCTTTGTGTGCTCGAGCCCACAGTAGGCACAACCCCTTTTAACCCTCAACTTTGATAAATTTTTAATTTTTCCCTAGGCAACCTATTTTATGCCTACTTATATTAGTTAATTACTTCAATTTATCATATTTTAGAAATTGGTACCTTACACGAGTGATAATAAGAGGGATGCCAAAATATCTCATTGGAAGTTGACCATGTTTTTTTTTGGTAAGTAAGAAGTTGACCATGTTTGTAACCTTTTTTTTCGTGAGTAATTAAATTTTATTAATGAAAGAAAAAAAATACAGAATTAATGTTCTATCTTGAAATATTTTGCCGACTGGGATTTAGAATAGAGACGTTGGGGCATTTCATAAACATCATAAAACATGTCACAAAATCTAAAGTAGAGTAAAAAATGAGGAAAACAAATAGAGTTACATTCGCTGAATACTTTTAACCAAGCCATCTCCAAGTCAGAGATGCAGGGAGTACAGTTGAATGTGACTGAGACCTCAACTACCTCCACGCTCGCCCATCTGCAACTGGCCAACTAGCCGCCAAGACCATCCAGCAAAATAACACTGCCCCAGGACCATTTTTTTTTTAAATCAAATTGGACAAAGTGACCATACCGATTATTTCACCCATTCCGACAATTTGCTCAAAACCGGGCAAAGTGCATACCGACAGTGTTGCATATCGGACTAAAAACTCATACCAGCTGTTTTGCTACATTTTGGTGCATATCGAGCAAAATGCACACCACCACCTTGATCCATTCCTGCCAAAGTCACCATACCAGTCAAATCACCCATTCTGGCATTTTGCACCGTAGGGAACAAAGAGCATTCTGGCATTGTGTTGCATTCAGACCAAAGAGCCATTCCTGCATTTTGTTGCATATTGTGGCATTTTGGGCTAAATGCCATCTCGACAAATTATTTCATATAGCAGTGTATTGGGCGGAATGCCATCCTGGCATTTTGCAGCATACCGAGCAAATTGCAAACTGGGCAAATCTGCATACTGGCCAAATGAACCATTCCAATAATTTGACCATATCAGCAATTCATACCAGTCTAAATATGCATTCTGGCAACACACCAAAGAGAAGAAGTGCCAATTTGGCACAATGCCCGGCATTGAGTGAGAGGAGGTTCAGGAATGTAGCTGCAACTGAAAAATATGAACAACTGCATCCGATTTTATGTGAGAGGAGGGGCCGAGATGCACAACCCACCCTCCTTTTTTTTTTTACATACCGACACTAACACCGGCAACCCCCAATCCTAAGAGGCTCCCCAACTCAGCTAATACTCCGATAAGCACTTATAACTATAGAGCCCTTAGATTTTTTCGAAGTGGCTTTCCGATGTCTCCGAGACTTGGCTTTCCGCCAAGATCCTGCTAGTTCAAAAGGAGGAGTGGAAACTTGATTCACCATCGCTTCAAGGTAGATTCATCAGCTCAATGAAGGCTTGCCACTAGGCCACCCAACTGGCTAAAATAACAGTTTGGGAATTTAGTCTCCGTGTTTAAGAGAGAATCCATAAAACAATATATTACCTCCCATTCGGGGATAAAGAGGCAATGTATGGCTGAGTAGTCTTAGCTACCACTAACATCTAGATAACATCAAATAATATACTTGCCAGACTATCCTAATCTGCCACAACCCGAGGAGATGAGGTGGACGGTGCTTCAGATTTAGCAGACAAATATTCATCCAGGAGACCACTAATAGTCTGCAGCTCTACCGGAGTTAAGGATGCTAGATATGCCTGAGTAGCGTTTGCCTCCAACACCATCTGGAGAGCAACAGGAATGGGATTGGAAAAATCCGTTGGATCTTCCTCTACCATAGTAGGCGCCACAGGCCCTATCAACACCTTATCATTTGATTTCTGAGAAAGCGTTTGATCCGGTTACCAACCCACCTGTATTCCATCCAATGAAACCCCTTGGTTGACATAATTGGGCCCATCATTCTTGCAGCACTGAAGCTCAGCTGCAAGGGCCCAAGAAGCATCTTGAAAGTACTTACATGAAAGTTTGGTGATAGAATTAGGTGTTAGATCACAAAAACCTGCACCACTGATAGAAAGCACCGCACTCGAGGATCGAATCTCATGTACCACCTCAACCAAAGCTGAAGCATGCATAGGATTGCGAAGGACATCCCTATCACTAACTCGAGACTTCTTAGCTTCCAAGAACTCTAAAGGCTCTTTTGACAAAAGAGACAGCCGGAATAATGGTTGAGGCTGGGTGCTTTGGGCACCATTTTCTATCTTCGAAGAAAAAAAAAGGGAGTGCTGATCAACTCGTTGACAGGCCAAATTGGTTGCTAAAATGCTGTAAAAAGGGTGAGGAGGTTCTTGGCCAGTTAACTAGTTGACCGGCCAAATTAGCCATGGAACATATAGGCTGCTGGCTGTAGCATGGAAGGCATGCTGTAATGCATGTCTTGACTGGTGCGGTTTGATGAAACGGTGAAATTATCAGGATGATCTCGCTGACCGGTATGAGGATTTTGTTCGATTTGCTTTTGTCTGGTATGCAGAAAATGTCGGGATGATTTGTGTGTGACTGGGGCATGACAATGACACTACTGAGGGGCAACAAGGTCATTGCTAGGATGCTATAAGGGAGCTGCTTGGGCAATAAGGGTCCTGCTAGGATGCAACATGGGAGCTGCTAAGGTGACAAAGGAGCTGTTTGGGTGACAAGAGCACTAATGGGGCATAATAAGGGCATTGCTAGGGCATTGCTAGGGCATGACAAGGGAGCTATGCAGCAACAAAGCTACTAGTGTAACAGGGGCGCTGCTGGGATGATAAGGGCACTGTTAGGATGCGCAGAGGCAGAGGTAATTGCATGGTGTGTGCTATTGGGGCATGACAAGGGCATAGTTAGGGTGAGACAAGCGAGCTATTGGGGCAACAAGAGCACTGCTAGGGCATGACAATGACAGTACTGGGGCAACAACAACGCTACTGGGGCATAACAAGGGAGCTGCTAGGGAGTATTACGTGCAGTTGTGGTGTGAAAAGGGTGCTACTTGTGGGTGACAAGGATGTTGTTGGGACATAAAAGGGAGCTGTTGGAGTGAAAAGGGCACTACTAGGGCACAATAAGGCACTTATTGGGGTGATAGGCGTGTTGCTAGGGAATTACAAGGGGGCTACTAGGGCGATTAGGGTGTTGCGGGGGCACAACAAGGGAGCTGCTTGGGTGTGTCAAAGGAGCTGCTAGGGTGATAAGGGCACTACTAGGGCATGACAAGTGAGCTACGGGGGCACACTTCACATTGCTAGGGCATGACAAGGGCATTGTGAGGGTGGGACAAGGCAGTTGCTTATATGACAGGGGCACTAACAGGGCATGCTGCGCATGATGATGGCGCAATATGGGCATTGATGTGGCACAATAATGGAGTTGCTTGGGTGACAAGGGCGTTGTTGGGGCACGAACAAGGAGTTGTTGAGGTGAAACAAGGGAATTAATGGGGTGACAAGGGTGCTAATGGGCCAAGACAAGGGAGTTGTTGGGGGTGACGAGGGTGCTACGGGGCACCAACAAATTTACTTGGGTGCATTGCATGTGGCAAGGGCAAGACAAGGGCATTGTGGGAGGGGCAACATGGGTGCGAGGGCACAACATGAAAGCTATTAGTGTGATGAGGGCACTGTTGGGGCTTGACAAGGATGCAATTAAGGGAACAAGTTTGCTGATCAACCACGATAAGGGTTTCTTTTTTTTTTTTTTACTTACCTAAAAAAATAACTGAGCCATTATGGCACACTGTGTGTGCCTAGAGCATGAAAAGCACACTGCTTGGGAACGATAAGGGAGCTGCTTGGGCAACATTGGTGGGCATCGTTGGCATGACAACGGGGCTACTGGCAAGCAACAAAGGAGCTGCTGTTGCAATATGCACTACCGGGGCGACAAGGGTGCTGTTGGGCCAGGGCATGTGTGGCTGGGGCATAACAAGGGCACTGTTTTCATCAACCCACTACATGTATTATGTGCAACCATGGGAGAGAAAGTCATGATCACCTATTTTTCACATCCTTCTTTTCAACTGGAGTGTGGAAGATGATGTGCCACCATGTCGGAATTTGCTAGCTGTATAATGACTGGCACTCCAATATAATTTGGGTAGCACGCAAATGGAAGGGAAAGAACCTCAAAGCATACTCCTTTCGCCTCACACTAGCTTCTATAGTATACTTTATTTGGCGAGAGAGAAATCAATGCATGTTTCAACATTCAGCACCAAAGGATGAGACTCAAGTGACTAAACCGATCACTATCACAGTACGACATATGCTAGGAATGAACTCCATTGAGTGAAACAAGAACAACAAGTCGATTATGACAAGGTGGTGTTTACCTTTAACATGTATTAGTTGAACTTAGAATGTTTGATTTTTTTTGTGTTGTCAGCATGACTTGTACTGCAAAGCTCAGGGTATGCCTTAGTTTATATGTTCCTAAGTCAATGGCCATATCTGATCTGGATTTAGAATATAGATTTTTGTAAATCCTTTAATCTCTATATACACATTACTTACCGAAAAAAGGGCACTGTTTGGGCGTGGCATGTGTCGCTAGGGCATGAAAAGGGTGCCGTTGGGGCTACAAGGGCACTACTGAGGTTGGATAAGGGTGTTGTTGGGGCTCAAAAAGGGAGCTGCCATAGGGACAAGGGCAATAGTGGGCGTGATAAGGGAATTGTTGGTGTGCACCATGTGCGGTTTGGGCATGATAGGGGTGCCACTAGGGCACGACAGGGGTGATACGAGCTTTGTTGGGGCATGATAAGGGACTTTCTAGGGTACGTTGTGTGTGACTGGGGCATGACAAGGGTGCTGTTGGGCTATATGATAAAGGAGCTGTTGGGGCGCACTATGATAGAATCTAAATCAAGCCGTATAATTTCTGTATAATTTCTATCGCATTCTTATAATTTTCTAACAATTTTGGTGAATTTAATTTAAATTTTTGTATTATAAAAAATTAAATATCCTATCGTGAAAGTTAGGGCATTCTAATATATACTAGTTTCAAAAGCTAAAATGCTCATAAACATTTTTATAGGGAAATTAATTCTTGAAATTTTCTTTATATTGAATTGCTTCATTATTATTATTGAATGCTAAGGTAGCTTGGGATGACATATGCTACCTGAAGAGCGAAGGTGGGCTGGGTCTTAAAACATGCAGGCACAGAATAAAGCCTTGATATGTAAACTGCTATGGCGTATCATCTCTAAGGATTCTGAATCGGCTTGGTCTTCCTGGATCCACAAAAATAGAATCAGGGACCGATGTATATGGACCATAAAAGTCCTAGCTTTAGCCCCTGGAGCTGGAGAAAAATTATGAAGCTTCGTCCGTTTATGCGCATTCATACCACTAATTCCATTGGTGATGGTTTTGATACATTCATTTGGCTTGATAACTGGCATCCTCTTGGCCCGTTGAGTGGAGTAAGTACTGACCGTACCCGGTTGGTCTCTGGCCTACCCTGGGATGCAAAGGTCATCGACATTATTAGGGATGGCCATTGGTCTTGGCCTAATCCTTATGATTTGGAAGTTTCTCGTCTTGCGAAGAATATGCCTCTCTATCTTCCTAACACCAGTCAAAAAGACTCTGTGCGATGGGACGGAAACGCAGATGGCAAATTTTTAACACGGTCCACCTACTTTTTCATCCATCCTCTCAAACCAAAAATGAGCTGGGCCACCTTAGTGTGGGGCCCATCCCACATCCCTACTCATACCTTTACTCTTTGGCTGGCCATTAGAGACAGACTTAGTACCCTTGATCGCCTTCATGGTGTCCCCAACCTATCCTCTAAATGCACTCTCTGTAACATAGGTGATGAAGATCATGAGCATCTGTTCTTCTCCTATCCCTTTTTAAAATCCTTATGGAACAAGATTCAAAGTCGAGCGGGACTTTATTGGCCTTACCCTGAGTGGTCCCAGAACATTTGTTGGGCGGTATAAAAATGGAAAGGGAAAAATTTTTTGGCCCTTTCAAAACGTCTCTCTCTTGCGGCCACGATCTACTTCATTTGGAAGGAACGTAACAATCTCTTTTTTCAAAAATTTTCCCCACAAGACATCTCCCATACCTTTTCCCTTATAATCAATGTCGGTCAGAACAAATTGAAAACCTCTTTTGAAGCTGATAGGTGCGTATCTCGATCGCACATGATTCGATGGAATATATAAAAAAAATAATAATCCATTTATTTCATTTTGGAGCCCGGTCTATTGCCTGGCTATTGGCCTGCGTGGCGCCAAAAAAAAAAAACACCACTCCATTTATTTCAGTTTGGTGCCTGGTCTACTTCCTGTCTGCTGGCCTGCGTGGCTTGTTTTAAATCAAATTGTTAACCTCTATTGTTGCTTTTAGATGCTTAGCCCATACGCATCTATATCAAGAAAAGGAAAATGCCGGTTGGGTGTTGGCCTCCCGTTAGGTAAATCGTAAATAAGCTCAGAAAATGGAGGCTAAAAGAAAGAAATAAAAGAAAAAAGAAGGAAAATAGGAAATAAAAATTAGTAGTTTTTGATGTTTGGCTTTGCTGGCTAGCCCAATGGCTAGTTGATTGGGCTTTCTAATTTGTCACCCACTCCCTTGGTTTTTCATTCACTCACACACACACACACATGCCCCCCACCCCCCGAAAAAAAAAATTGCCTGATGGATAGAAAATTATCCTGGCTGCTCTGGTTCGCCGGTTCCTTTGGAAAAGATGCCGGTTGTTGCTGCAAATTGGTGCACTAATACTGTGTTGATGCTTGAGTACGGTGGTCTGAGCCATTGGCAAAGTTGGGTGTCTGATCTTTTGGCTGGTTTGCGGTTGCTGCTGATTTGCTGGAACTGCTGGCTTTGTTGGTTGCCAGCACTCGTCCATCCATATCGCAATACAAATGAGTAACAAGACGAACATAAATAATTATGTAATATTTTATCATAATAGCGCACAGCGCACACAGGATCCAAACTGGCTGAACTTCTTGAGTCGGCCTCATTCTGGCCGGCCAGAAATCTAGGTTGGCCTTATCTAGGTCAGTCGGCTATAGGGCAAAACCCATAATGTACGAGATGTCACTAGGAACCAAAAATACTTAAACCATAAAGTTCAGCGGAAGTATATAATTATCCATTAATTTATACAGCGGAATCGTTTTACAAAAGTCTTCAAAATGACAAAAAATACACAAAGGTCAATCATATACTGCTACATGAATCTAGATAAGCCTTCCCGCCTAGCTAGTCCATTCGGCTCTACTGTCTGTCCGACTCTTCTCTTACTCGTCCGGCATGAATTCTTACTTGTATGTGGATAAGAAAATAGTAAGGAGTGAGCAATTTGTTCAGTAAAGTATAAATAAGCAAAGACATGTATACATATAGCTTCGAAACGAAATCAAAAGAAACGGAATGAGAGCATTTTGCATACATAAATATAAAATGAGGGTCAAAGACATTTTCATAAGAACTGATTTCCAAAATGAATTCAAATCCAAAACCAACTTTCCTTTGTCATATATCGAACTGATTACATTTAGGCTTGGAACTACTCGACCATCATATATCAAAACTGGCTACATTTTAGGCCTACAGCTACTCGGCTATTATATATCAAAATTGGCTATATTTTAGGTCTGCAATTACTCGGTCATCATATATTAAAAATCTTAAGCTTCAAATAACCAAAGTCCTTAAAGAGAAAACTTACTTTTACAAATGGCGAACAAACATGCAATCGGATGAGATATTTAAATAAGAAAATTGATATTTGTTGACAGTAATTAAACATGCAAGATAACGTTTCCGTACACTACATATTAAACTTTACCAAATCTTGTTGCAGTATCGAACTCAATAAACAGAAGGAAATTTAACAATATTCAAGCACAAACCGTGGAACAAAATTCCACATGTAAAACATAATACATGCACTGAACATGAAATTTCTTCATAAAATATGAGAAAACATCATCATGGTATGCATTATATATAAACATAGAGAAGAAAGGTATTAGAACAATAATACCCGAAAGAATCGAATAAGAATTAGCAATAGCCAATGATGAAGTATAGAGTACACTTATATGATCCTGATCTACGAATTTCTTTACTCAAATTTGGCCTGAAATTCTTCCTACCTTCTTCTCTTTCGTGCCTCTTCCTTTCAGATTTTCCAACTTGTTTTCTAAACCCATATCCAGTATTTATAGACAATAGGATAGCTAAGAATAGGTGTGGGTGGGTCACCTACTCTGGTACTTCTTTCAGATCCCCTATCTACAAAGTCAATGGAGCAGGTGGGAGCAGGTCAACCACTCTGATTTTGGCAAGTCCAAACTTTAATCAAAACCGGCCGACAAGCCAATCCGGTCAACTCTCCCAATCGGTCAACGATTCCTTCTTGCCATCAATCCACTCCAGTCTTCTATCCAGTCCGATCACTTATCTTAACTGATCAACTTATCTAATCTGGTCAACCATCTATTTTGGTCAACTTATCTAATCTGATCAACTATCATAATTGGTCTTCTATCTAACCGGTCAACTATTTATTTCAGTCAATCCTCATAACTGGTCAATATTCTAGTTTCGATCGTCTATCTAATCTGATCAACTATCTTAACCTGTCTTCTTTCTAATATGGGAAACCATCTTTCAAATCGGTCAACTATCTATTTTGGTCAATTTTTCAATCAACTATCCAATTTGGCCAACTATCCAGTCAACTATATAATCTGGCCAACTATCTAATCCAACCACTTATCCAATCAAGTATCCCATCCGGCCAACTATCGAATCAACTCTTCTAGCCGGTCAACAATTCTTAGCTGGCCGTCTTGCTACTTAGGTTGATTTTCCCATTAAGGCTAAGAGGTTAAGTCCTAGGAACTTGATCCTTACAATACTCTACTTCTTATAAAAGTTTATCTTCAAAATTTAATAGGACTTATACACCTCATGAAAGTAATTTTTGTTATACCCAAATTACCCAAAATAATCGTACAAAAATTTAGGATATTACAATTTCTCATAAATTTTATATGGGGGGAAGAATCTCAGTGGCATGCTAACACTTGAAACCTTCTCTTGGACAACAGCAGACTAGGGAGATTGGAAAGTACCATTCATCCTGCCAGAATTGGACCTATTAGACAAGTTAATAGGAGAGGTAAGCATACTTGCGAGGGTAGCCTTTGGATGAGGGCTAGGCATAACAGCATCAGATAGATAAGAGGCTTCTCCTATCTGATTTGCACAAGACAAAGGAGCTGGTTCACTAGGAGAAGCATCATGAGATAGGATAGCCTTTGCCGTATCACATTTAGAGACAGCAACATACATGGGATGAATTTTATCCATCTAGCTGACAGAATTAGAGGCATCCAATCCCTCAGAGTGTGCTCATTCAACTGAACCCACTGCATTTGTAATATGATTCTGAAATCGAGAAAGAGGTCAAATATCATCAATAGATAAGGGAGAGAGATTTGAAACGCAAAGAGTGAAATTTGTGACAGGCCTGTACTAGGAAAGGGTGAAAAAGAATCTGAAAAGAATTCAAAATACTTTCTCCTAGGAGGATTTACAGGAAAAGGATGAGCATTGTGGGACAAATGAAGGGAAGGGCAGGGGAGGGAACAGAGGATTGCGTCGATGGAATATAAACAAAAACTAAATACGGTAATAGAGGGTCAATGGGCAGAGGAAGTGTTGGCCGGGGCTAGACGGATGGTGGCCCCATGTCGCAAGCCATGGCCGGCAGCGAAGAGGGACAACGCAGCGAACAGGATGAAGATGGCACTAGAAACCCTAGAAACCTCTTCGGCAAAGAGGGAACTACCCACTCTTTTGTGCCAATCAAAGCCGCTGAAATCAATTCTGAAGAAATCTAATGGGCCCAAAAGTAAAACTTCCCTTCCTATTCTGCCTCATGGTTAATATTGCTTGGCGGAATATCTATGGACTGAATAGTAAGATTAAAGTACATAAAGTTCGTCAATTTATTATCTCTTCTTGGTGTGAAATTGTGGGGCTGATTGAAACCAAGGTTCATGAATGTATTTTTTTTTGGTAAGTAAGTATTTTGGATAAATGGGGGAAAAATAGTACAAAAAATATGTTTATCTCCAAGTATTTTGACTTGAAGATAAAACAAAATACGTTAGGGCATACGCCGAGCGGACAGTACATCTGAATATACAAAATTGTCTCTAGGAGGACAACGTTTACCAAAAAAGACAAAATATGACATTTCCATCGTAAACAAAACAGAACACAGCATGCATTAGCTGACGCACATAATCGGCTTCACACAGTGGCACGACAAGGCACGACAAGGAAGCTCTCACTGTGTTAGCTCCGAGACCAGCAGCACCGTCTTCGGCTGTTGAACATAGCAGTACCAACACAAAAGAGTCCTTAACTCCAAGGCACCGACCTCATCAAGCAGTATAGCTCAATACTAATACTAAAGCAATTTGCATCAAGCAGTAAACGACCAGGAAGGCCATTCCCAATCCAGAATTGCAGCCACTTCCTTCGAGCAAAGGCCGCATCACCCATCAGATTCCGGATACAGAATCTCACATCAAAATCCCAAACCAAGCTTCACAAATCCGCCAATTAGAAGCAGCAAAAAATCAACCCACTGAACTTGCCAGCAGGGGCAGCAAGCAGCCAAACACAGCATACACTGCAGCATTTATCAGGAGAGCGGAAATCAGTAGAGCCCATCAGACATGGACCTGTAATTTTGCCTTTCCACCTCCACGCAAGCCGAACAGCAGCAGTCCAACGCTCGCCAGCTTATAGCTCCAACAGCAAAGTGGCATCAACCACTACATACAGAAACGGCACACCAAACCGGCACCCTTCTGCATCAGAATCATCCCTAGCCTTGCATCCGCAGAATAGAGGAGACCCACCCTAATCACAAGGCTATTGTAGAACAGCCTACAGGAATTGAACAGCAGAGCCATTCAGGTTCACATCATAACAATGGGCATCAACACAGCCCACAACACTATCACCAAATGCCATAATCACTTAGGCATCAGCAAGCAGGAGGAAACCCCCACCGCATCAGGATCAATTGCACCCAATGATGCCACGCTAGATTCCCCCAGTCCAGTCAAGAGGAAGAAACAAGAAGCCTGAGCCTCATCAAAGCCAGCGGCATCAAACAAATGACACCAGCATCCTTCAACATCTTCAAAGACGTTAGCGCAGGCACAGAGAACATCAGAAACAAAGAGGTCCTCAGCATAAACTGGAGGAGCAGATTGGCAGAGGGAGACCAACCACCGAAACATACACAGCATCAAAAGGATTACCAGCATCCAAACCAAGCCACTCCCATCTTTTCATCAATCCAGCGTATAACACCCAATCCAGAGCAGAATTGGGCTCCCCTCAACCCAGCCAACAGGAAGGGATACACAGGCAGAGATTCTAAAAAGACTAGGCACAGGGCGGTTCATCCGCAGCAAATCCAGCGAGCTGCAACTAGCTTTAGGTTTGAACAACTGTTCCCAAAAAGGGACGTAGCAGAAACCCCAAGCACAAACCCGTGGCTTCTACAAAGAAAACCAGGGACAGGGCTCTCAGCCTTGACAGCCAGAGCAAAGAGCGCATCCAGACTGGAAGAAGCAACCCCAAATAAAAGAGATTTGAGGATGAGAAGAGAAGGGAACCGAAAGGGCCCCAGAAAGTAGGTGAGAACCAATCGACAAAAGCCTCGATAGTTGCGATTTCGGAATCCGCATGGACCCCAGACAGCTCGAGCCCGAACCACTACTCCAGGGCAACCGGCAGGAACCTCCATCACAACCTAAATCAGCAAAAGACGGCCTCACTGTTGCATCTGAGGATTCAGATGCCGTCGACGAAGCCAGAAACAGAGGTTCATAAGAGAGAATGTGGAGACAGGACCTGTAGGCCACCGGGCAGAACAGCCAGGAGGCCAGCCATGGCCGACCAAAGGTGGGAAGCAACCGGGCGGAGCAGCCATGAGACCGGCCGAGGCTAGCTCCGGCACCGTCCGCCCAGAGGAGGAGCGCCCCTGAGAACGCTTTCAAAATTCAAAATCGAGAACAAAATTTGAAAAGTGTAAAGAGAAGCGAGAGCTTCTCTCTCTAGGCGGAAAAGTGGAGAGCTTCTCTCAAGGTTCATGAATGTAATGCTTTGCAAATTGCTCGTAATTTAATTCCTTGATGGAATTGGATTATGAACTATTCTGACAGTTCTATTGGGTATATTTGGGTTGGTTTGGACTTAAATCATGTGGACGTGGATGTGCTCTCTAAGGAGGATCAAGTTGTTTATTGTAATACTTGCTTTAGAACAGATAATAAAGTTTGCATGGCATCCTTTGTTTATGGGGCTAATTCGAATTTACAGCGTCGCACCCTTTGCAACAGTCTTTGTGCTCACAGCCGTCAAGTGCAAGATATGGCGTGGGCAGCACTGGGGGACTTTAATATAATAAGGTCTCCTTCAGAAGGGTTGGGGGGTATTTGGCATGCCAGAAGCTCCATTGATTTGGATTCTTGTCTATCCGACTGCGACTTTATTGTGTTTGCCATGATAGTGCCGTTTATACTTGGAATGATGGTAGAGATACGTCTGTTTGCATCTACAGGAAGCTAGATCAGATCGTTGTATGTAGCAATTTGCTTTTGGATTTCGAAGAGTGTAAAGCATCTTTTCTCCCGGCTAGGCTCTCGGACCACTCTCTGTGCATTCTTAGTTTGAAGGATGAGAAGGTCACTCGTAAAGGTATCTTTCTATTTAATAACTTCCTAACTTCACATCCGAACTTTAGCCAGGTTATGAGAGTGGCTTGGCAAGAGGAGACTCAGAGAGTTCCGATATTTTGTCTACAAGCCATATTAAAAAACACTAAGAGGCTCCTAAAATAGCTTAATGCTCAACTTGGCAATGTTTATGAGGAGGTTGTCCATACGCACAAGGAGTTGGAGGACATTTAGTAGGGTGTGTGTAATGCAGAGGTGGAAAGGAAGTGTAAGTCCACCTATGCCAAAGCAATGGCCTAGGAGCTTCTTCAACAGAAAGCTAAACGTAATTGGCTAAAAGATGGGGACTAATGCACCAAATTTTTCTTTCATGCTGTATTAGGCAACCGAAATCGTAACAGAATTGCAACAGGGGGAGAACGTGATTCTGACCCCCCCATCCGAAGTTATCCAACAGGGGGAGGATTTGTGGGGGGCTAGCTTGGTTGGATACTTTGTTGGGAATCCCATACATTTTCATGCTTTCAATAACATTGCCAGGAAAATCTGGGCTCATTTTGAGCTTGACAGGAAATGATATGGGTTTTAATTTTTTTCGATTTTCCTCCATTAAAATGCTTGACAGTTGCCTCACCAGTGGTCCTTGGTCTATTGCAGGACACTCTCTTTTTCTTAAGAAATAGAAACCTGGTATGGTACTGTCCAAGGAGTAACACAAATCTTTTTCCACTTGGATCACAATGTCCGGTATCCCAGTCGAATATTGGACCCATCTTGGATTGAGCTGGATCGCTAGCACTGTGGGGAAGCCCATATAATTAGACCCTGTCACAGAGAGACTTGAACGGATGGGCTATGCTAGGGTCTGTGTCGAAGTTAGGGCTGATGCCCACTTGCCCGATTCTATGAAAATTCGGTCTGGTTGCTCCGATAAGCATGCAGAATGTGAATTCTTGGAGATCAAATTCGAATACCAACAGAAGCCTACGCGGCGTGTTCCCCCTGGAAAGAAAGGGGTGGCGGCCCCCCCAATCAAACCGTCGTGGGTGTACAAGGCTATAGGCAAATCCCGAGCGAGCCCCACCATTTCTCCTTCTAAGCCTAAGACCTGTCAAAAGGTTCTTGCAAAAGCTGCCCCCCAAATTAGAGATACTGATCCTAAGTCAATTTCTACCTCCAACTCTTTTAGCGTCCTTCAAGAGCCCTTATTGGATGACCCAGCTGAGATTGATGTACAAGATTCGAATGGACAACAGAATGAAGGCATCCAGGCTCCTCCCCTCCGCCAATATGTTGCTATTTATTCCACAGGGGATGATGTTTGCATTGGCCCAGAGTTTGGCCATGTAGAGCATAGCATCCAAAATGCGGAAAGAGTGTTGAGTATGGCCAAACCTTCAAAGTGTCTCCCTAGCTCTGATGTCTAGCTTCCATGTACTGACTCCATATGTTCTCAGGATGAGGACCCTGCTACGGTCCTTCCCGGCCCTATTTTGAATGGAGACCTATGCACATTGTCTGTTAAAAAAATGCCCGCCCCCAACTTTGCCCCTGCGGTTAACCCCCTCTAAATCCTCCCATGTATTTCCCACCCTCTTCCGGCTCTCCGTCTACACATTTGTTAGGATCTTATCCTAGTATTGCTAAAATTGATAGAAGTAGGGGACGAAATACCTCAAGAAACCACAAGAAATCTCAGGGGCCTAAAAAATCTTCCCCCCTCTCGCCCCCAACCCTTGATTAATATCGCATGTTGGAATGTGAGGGGATTTAATGAAAAAGTTAAAGTCCATGAAATCAGTAACCTCATCAGCTCCCACGGCTACAGCATCGTTGGGCTGGTTAAAACTAAAGTAGTGGAGAGGAACTCTGCTTCCATCTCTACTAGGATTAGACCTCAATGGCATTGGTCCATGAATTACTCGGACTCTTCCCTTAGGCAAATTTGGGTTGGTTGGGACCCCCTTAGGGTGACAGTGAAAATTCTCTCAATGGAGGACCAGGTTATTCACACCGAAGTCCTGTTACTTGAGGATAATTTTCGCTACCTCCTATCTTTTATTTATGGTGCTAACTCGGAAAGTTTTCATAGGCTCTTTTGGGAGAGCCTTAGGAAAAATACAGTCTCTCTAGTGATCTCCCTTGGGCTGCGCTTGGTGATTTCAATGCTATTAGATCACTGTCAGAGGCACTTGGCGGTATCTAGCATTCCAAAAGCTCTTTGGACCTTGACAAATGTCTCAGGGATTGTGATACTGAGGATGCTTGCCATGAAGGTCTACACTACACCTGGAATGACGGCTGAGATCCCTCTATCCGAATCTTCAGAAAGTTAGATAGAGTCGTCGCAAACGGGCAGTGGTTTGATCATTTCAGAAGGGCTAAAGCCCTTTTCCCTCCTACTAGACTTTCAGATCACTCCCCTTGCATACTTCTCCCTACTGATAGGTCGATAAGAAAGAAAGAGTTATTCCGGTTTAATAATTTTCTTACTAAATCCCCTAAATTTCACCTTGTGGTGAAGGATGCTTGGAATGAAGAGACCACAGGCACCCCCATGTTCTGGTTGGTGTCCAAATTGAAAAAAGGTGAAGTGTGCTCTCAAAACCCTTAATGCTCAAGAAGGTGATAAGCATGATGAAGTTATGCAAACCCAGCAAGCCTTAGAGGATATCTAAGCTAAGATTCTTTCCCCCTTAGGGAGCTGTCATGATGATCGTACTTGCAGGGCAGCCTACTACTTAGCTATGGCAAAGGAGGTTGACCTCATTTAGCAAAAAGCTAAGATAAAGTGGCTCAAAGAGGGAGACCAATGCACTAAATTTTTCTTTAAGACTGTTAACAGAAACAATAACAGGAACAGAATTGTCTCCCTACTTGATGAGTCTAGTACCCCCACTGTTGGGGTTGAGGGAGTACATAAACTGGTAGTAGATCATTTTAGAAGGGCTTTTGGCACTGGTCGCTCCCATGGATCGGCGGACGCTGCTCGGCTCCGTCCTTTCATCCTCCATACTGTTTCGGACTTCTTAACTGGCCCCCTTACTGGCCTAGTTAGTGATGCGGAAATCTAAAAGGCGATCTTCTCCATTGGTGACTACAGAGTCCCCGGCCTTGATGGTTTCTCCTCAAAGTTCTTCAAGGATTCCTGGGATATCATTAGTTAGTCCATCTATGAAGCTATTCGTGATTTCTTGAATCATGAAAAGCTCCTCAAATAATTGAACACTACTATTATTAGCCTTATTCCAAAGGTGCAATCCCCTCGCATGGTATCCGACTATCATCCCATATCCTGCTATAATGTCATTTATAAAGTGATTTTGAAGATCCTTGCAAATCGTCTTAAGATGACATTACCGTATCTTGTCGACAAATGCCAAACGGCTTTTGTTGCTGGGCGGCAAATTAGTGACAATATCCTTTTGGCCTAGGAGCTTCTTCATAAATATCACCTTGGTCATGATCCCCCCAGATGTATTATGAAGATAGACCTTATGAAAGCGTACGGCTCCGTCTACTGGGACTTCATTATAAACATATTGACACTAATAAAATTTCCTCCTCAAATAGTTGAGTTGATCCACCAGTGCATCACCACTTCTTCTTTCTCCATCAATATAAATGGGGAAGCGGTGGGTTTCTTCAAGGGAGGCAATGGCCTTCGTCAAGGTGATCCTATATCTCTATACTTATTTGTGCTTGTTATAAAGGTTTTGAATGGTATTATTGAAGTGAAGGCTAGGCGGGATGAAAATTTTAAATTTCATTGGAAATGTGAAGAGACACAAACTGTTATGCTTGCCTTTACAGATGACCTTCTTCTCTTCTCTCGAGCCGATGTCAATGCTATCCGGATCCTTAAGGAATACCTTGAAGAGTTCCGGTTGATATCTGGTCTATCTGCAAATAGGAATAAGAGTGAAGTTTTTATCTACTCAAAAGACAATGCCCTCCACCAGGACATTACTGGTATTATGGGTTTCAGAGAAGGAAAGCTCCCGATAAGATACTTGGGAGTCCCGCTGATCACCACTAGACTCTCAATATTGGATTGCCAATCTCGCATTGATAGAATTACCCGTCGGATCACGTCTTGGAAGAATCGGTGGCTTTCATTTGGTGGGCATTTGCAACTTGTCTCCTCTATCCTTTCATCCATCCGCCTCTATTGGGCCTCAATATTCATTCTGCCCCAGTCTGTTCTCAAAGCGATCGAATGCTACATTCAGTGCTTTCTTTGGAATGACTCTCTTGAAGGGAAGGTGAATGCTAAGGTAGCATGGGATGACATATGCTATCCGAAGAGCGAAGGTGGGCTGGGTCTTAAAAACATGCGACACAGAATAAAGCCTTGATATGTAAACTGTTATGGCGTATCATTTCTAAGGATTCTGAATCGGCTTGGTTTTCGTAGATCCATAAAAATAGAATCAGGGACCGATGTATATGGACCCTAAAAGTCCCGGCTTCAGCCCCCTGGAGCTGGAGAAAAATTATGAAGCTTCGTCCATTTATGCGCATTCATACCACTAATTTCATTGGCGATGGTTCTGATACATTCCTTTGGCTTGATAACTAGTATCCTCTGGGCCCACTGACCATACTCGGTTGGTCTCTGGCCTGCCTTGGGATGCAAAGGTCACCGACATTATTAGGGATGACCATTGGTCTTGGCCTAATCCTTATGATTTGGAAGTTTCTCGTCTTGCGGAGAACATGCCTCTCTATCTTCCTAACACCAGTCAAAAAGACTCTGTGTGATGGGACGGAAACGTTGATGGAAAATTTTTGACTCGGTCCGCCTACTTTTTCATCCATCCTCCCAAACCGAAAAATAGCTGGGCCACCTTAGTGTGGGGCCCTTCCCACATCCCTGCACATGTCTTTACTCTTTGGTTGGTCATTAGAGGCAGATTTAGTACCCTTGATCGCCTTCATGGTCTTCCCAAGGTATCCTCTAAATGCACTCTCTGCAACACGGGTGATGAAGATCATGAGAATTTATTCTTCTCCTATCCCTTTTCAAAATCCTTATAGAACAAGATTCAAAGTCGAGCGGGACATTATTGGCCTTACCCAGAGTGGTCCCAGAACATTTGTTGGGCTGCACAAAAATGAAAAGGGAAAAGTTTTTTGGCCCTTTCAAAACGTCTCTCTCTTGCGGCCACGGTCTACTTCATTCGGAAGAAACGTAACAATCGCTTTTTTCAAAAATTCCCCCCACAAGACATCTCCCATACCTTTTCCCTTATAATCAATGTCGTTCGGAATAAATTGAAAACCTCTTTTGAAGCTGATAGGTGCGTATCTCGATCGCACCTGATTCAATGGAACATATAAATAAAAACCTAATCCATGTATTTCATTTTGGTGCCCGGTCTATTGCCTGGCTGTTGGCCTGCGTGGAAAAAAAAAAAAAAAACACCACTTCATTTATTTCAGTTTGGTGCCTGGTCTACTTCCTTGCTGCTGGCCTGCATGGCGTATTTTAAATCAAATTGTTAACCTCTATTATTGCTTTTAGATGTTTAGCCCGTACGCATCTGTATCGAGGAAAGGAAAAATGCCAGTTGGGTGTTGGCCTCCCGTTAGGTAAATAAAAAATAAGATCAGAAAATGGAGGATTAAAGAAAGAAATAAAAGAAAAAAAGAAGGAAAATAGGAAATAAAAATTAGTGGTTTTTGCTGTTTGGCTTTGCTTGCTAGCCCAATGGCTGGTTGATTAGGCTTTCCAATTTGTCGCCCACTCTCTGGGTTTTTCATTCACTGACAGACACACACATATGCCTCCCACCCCCCCAAAAAAAACTGCCTGATGGAAAGAAAATTATCCTGGCTGCTCTGGTTCGCCAATTTGATGCCCGTCCTTTGGAAATGACGCCGATTGTTGCTGCAAATTGGTGCATTGGTGCTGTGTTGATGCCTGAGTATAGGGTGGTCTGAGCCACTGGCAAAGTTGGGTGTCCGATCGTTTGGCTAGTTTGCGGTTGCTGTTGATTTGCTGAAACTCCTGGCTTTGTTGGTTACCAGCAAATTTACTGTTGTTTTTTTCTGCTGCCCTTATGATCTCCTGATAACTGCAAAAGTGATTCACATAGTTGGCTGATGCCTCCTCGCAGTGGATGCTCCCATCCAATTGTGTACAGCATCTCCACCCCAATGGAGACTTCTAGCTCACCTGAGAGGATTCTATGTGATGCAATCTCATTTGCTGGTGTCCAAGTTGATGGGAATGCTGATGCTGGTATCCATTTATGGGGCGAGCAGTGCTGTAGTCCTATGCCTGCACCTGGTTCTGATCCTGTGCATTTCAACGATGATGGTTCCTCTGGTATGGTAATGGTTGATCAAGGGAATGCTTAGCTGCCCGAGGGTACGAGGGGATCATCATCCTGTGGAGAGTATATTCCTTCTTCCCATTATCTTCTGTCAGAGGACCCTAACAAGGATGTTCCATCTGGTTTTGCTAGGGAGCAAAAGCTGGCCCTGATTGCTACCGGGATTGCGGTTAAGAAGGATGCGTCTCCTACTGCCAGCAATATCTCCTCTAAATTTGAATGTTTACGCAGGTAGCTGAATGAGTTGAAAGACAACCGTGCGTCAGCTGCTCAAGTCTCATATGGTGCTGCTGATGCCCTGCAGGCGGTACCATGGAAGAAAGCAAAGGCCCGGGGATGACGGAAACCATCCCCTGTCAATCCAAAACTGGAGATGGTGATGAAGAGCCCGCACCGGAGGAGAATCTACTGATGCAGCGGAAGTGTGGACCTTGATGCTGTTTGAGGCCCACTTGTGTGCAGCCATGTGCTGCCTTGGAGATGCTTGTCCAATGCTCTATTTGGTGTACTTGTGTAGGGTGTGTTTATTCTTGTCCTGGGTGCTATAGAGTGGGGTGCTCTAGCCTAAGGTGTTGAAGATTACTCCGAGGTCCTTAAGGCAGGAAGGCAACACTACTCTAAAGTGTGGCTTAGAGGTTTATTTTCCTTCTCTAAATGAGTGCTAGTTTGCAGCTGATTTGTGTTGCTCCTCTCCTTGTTGTGGCAGTGTGTTGCTGCTGATGCATAGCTGTTGGCTTGTGTGTTGAATTTGCACCTGGTGGTTTGGCTGGTTGTGGTGTTGGAGGTATTTGCTCCAGTGCTGTTGAAGTTTGGGGAGCAGTCTTTGATATCTTAACTGAAGCTGCCCCTCTAGTCTAAAGTATGGTGATACATACTGCTGCTCAAGCAGTAGTTCAATGCAGGGGTGTGAAGCTGCTGTCGGGTAGTAGCTGCTAGGTGATGGGGCTCCATTGCAGTTGCCCTCTGCTTTTGCTGAGATCAGCTTTTGTGATGCTGGGTATCTTGCTATTCCATAGTTGTGTAGCTAGTTTTAAGTAAGCTGGTTTCTTTGTTGAACCAGATAGTTTGCTCCTTACTAGGAACAATGGCATTTTGGCCATTTTTTTTCCTTTTGTACTATTATTTTGGTTTTATGTTCATGACTTATATCACGGTGCTCGTGGTTTACTACAGTGTTTTTGTTCTACATCCAAGTTGGCAAAACCCTTGGAGATGGAACATTGAATTTGTACTTCTTTTTTCATTAATAAACTCTCCTTACTTACCAAAATAAAAAAAAATCATAAACGAATTCTTTCTTTGGTTAAAGAGGATGGAACTACCACCGGTGTAAAGACGAAGTTCAGGAATTGATTGTTGATCACTTTACCCGTCTTTAGGGTAGGGGCTATGACCCCAATCTATTTTACAAAGACAGGCTCCGCCCTTTCATTCTTCGTTCTATTCCGAGCTCCCTTCGGGAGTCCCTTTGCCACCCGATTAGTGATGATAAGATCCTGCAAGCTATTCTCCATAGGTGACAACAAAGCCCCCGGTCCAGATGGATTCTCATCAAAATTCTTCACGGTAGCATGGCATATTGTGAGGCCTTTAGTTATTCAAGCGGTATGGGATTTTTTCATACATGGTAGACTTCTTAAGCAAGTAAACGCCACAAGCATTAGCTCAATACCAAAGGTGAATTCTCCTTCTAAGGTTGGTGACTTCAGACCTATTTCATGCTGCAACGTTATCTATAAAATCATTTCAAAGATTATTGCTAACCGCATCAAGCACACTATTCCATTCCTGGTAGATAGGTGTCAAACAACTTTTGTGGCAGGGAGGAAGATCAGTGATAATATTTTGCTTACCCAAGAATTGAATCATAAATATCACACAAGAAAAGGTGTCCCCAGATGTGTAATGAAGGTTGACCTAATGAAAGCATATAACTCAATTTAGTGGGATGTCCTTATCGCAACACTGGAGTTGATGGGATTCCCGCAGCAGATGATCTCTTGGATTCATCAGTGCATCACGACTACCTCCTCCATCAACATCAATGGTGAATGCATGGGATTCTTTAAAGGTGCGAAGGGTCTGAGGCAAGGAGACCCGCTATAACCTTATCTATTTGTCCTTGCTATAGATGCCCTGAATGGAATTATTGAGATAAGAGCTCGGCACAATTATGGATTTCAGTACCATTGGAAATGTGATTCCACCCGCACTATGATGCTAACATTTGCAGATGATTTGCTCCTCTTTTCCAGCACAGACACCACATCTGTTAGGTCACTCTGTGGATGTCTACAGGAATTTCAAATACTTTCGGACTTGACAGCTAATAATGACAAGAGTGAGATTTTTATCTACTTCAGAAATGAGTCAATCGTCCAGGAGGTTAAAGACATTACAAGTTATAAATTGGATAAATTGCCAGTGAGATACTTAGGGGTCCCCTTCATCACTACACATCTCACAGTGGCAGACTACAAATCATTGATTAATAAGGTGCTGAAGTGTGTGTCCTCCTGGGCTAATAGATTGCTTTCCTTTGGTGGCAGACTCCAATTTATTTATTATATTCTTTCATTCCTCCACCTTTATTGGGCTTCCATTTTCATCATTCTCGAAGTTATATTGAAGACGATTGGAGGATAAATTAGACGGTACTTATAGCATGGATCTATAGATGGGAGTACAACTAGTAAAGTAGCATGGGAGGAGGTTTGCAGGCCTAAAGCTGAAGGAGGATTGAGCATCAGAAATCTCTAGTGTTCAAACAAAGCACTTGTTACTCACCTACTTTGGAAGATTATTATAAATGACCCTAATTCGGTTTGGGCTATATGGATCCATACCAACAGAATCAAAGATAGATATATTTGGACCACCAAAGTACCTGAAAATGTGACATGGAGCTGCAGGAAAATTATGAAGCTACGCCCCGAAGTCCGTCCCTAGTATGCTATTATATTGGTGACGGCGCTGATACCTTTATATGGCTAGATAATTGGCATCCGATGGGTCCTTTATGTGATAAATTCTCGACTAGATTGATGACCGTCACATGACTACCTAGGGACACGAGGGTATCCACCATCATCAACTATGGAGTATAGAGATGGCCGAATGCCTATGATATGGATGTGGCTTGCATTATAGACAATATGCCACAATACTTTCCTGCCCCCACCAGGAAGAACACGATCAGATGGAGTGAGAACCCCAATGGCGCATGTATTCACTCTTTGGTTGGCAATTCAAAGAAAACTTTGTAAATTGGACCATATTGGTAGTGTGATCAACCAAGCTGATGTATGTGCCCTATGCTAAAATGATGAGGAAAGCTATAATCATCTTTTTTTTGAATGCCCAATCTCCAATAGAGTTTGGAAGAACATGAGTCGTCAAGCGGGACTCCCTTGGCCGTATAGGGAATGGACACCTAATATCGAATGGGTTGCTCTCAAATGGAAAGGTAAGAATGCCAAAGCTCTATCCTCTAAACTCACCTTGGTAGCTACGGTTTACTTTATATGGCGTGAACGCAACCAAAGATTGTTTAATAACTCACGTGCACAGGACGAGATCCAAATTATCTATGATGGATCGTATTTTTTCTGCCAAAAATTTGGTAGAGTTCCGTCTGTAATATGGCCGTTAAGTTGATACAAAAATCCTATACAATCTCCTGTATAATACAAAACATATCTAAATAACCCAACATTCGACAACATACAACAACAGCACGCAAAACCACAAAGGATCCAAAACCACATTTAATAGCATGTGGTATTGACGTCACAACTGTGGGTATAACGTTGGCTCAAACAAGATGCCCTAGGTACATAATTAAACCATATAAACCAACGGAAGTAATATATCCATAAAAAATAGCGGAAACTACAAACTATGGACATCATCATCATCATTATACATGGCCATCCAAACATAATACAAAATACTCTATAAATGGGATACAAAATCACAAATTCTAAGCCTTCAAGCTATCCTCCATGATCTTCATGCTTAGCCGATTTCTAATCCTCTCTCTTGCCCTATCGAGCATAAACTCATACTCATCTGGAGACAAGGAAAGCAGTAAAGGTGAGCTAAAGCTCAGCAAGTGCAATATAAATAAAGATAAAATACAATATAAACAAATGGGACAGAGAATGAGATAGGAACATGATATAGAATGCACAATATGAAACGTGAGCAAATGCATTTCTAAAATATGAGCAACTTTTCCTATTTTATCTTTCTTTCCTTGGAGATTCCATAATATGCATAAATTCCTTTTATATTTGCGGATCAGGGCCAATAGGTCGTACTAGCTAATGATATAAAAGAACGAGGAAAGGAATGTGTATACTCCTACACATTCTAAGGGATATAACCACATAATTCAACACCTTGTGGCAAGTGATATACCTATAATCCCGATATATGGGGCAATCACATACACCCTTATGTCCCCTAGGGCTCAGAGGCAGTCATCGTTCTTCCACAATAATATCCTAAGGCTTGTCGAGAATATCACCCACTCTAATAAGTGGTCAGGATATACGGCCAGGGTAATCCTTGAGTCTCTACTGTAATATCAATGGTATGCCACGAGATACTACCTTCTAAATATAAATTTGTGGTCCTAGTTTTATGATTTCTTAATCTTTGAGGAAAAGTCCACCAAACTTCTTTTATATAATTCTCACACCGGGAGAACAGATTATTCATATAACAAATTATGGCATTCCCTCTGTGTACCTTTATAATTTTCATATTTTTTATGGGCTTATATCTTCACATGACTTTAAGTATATACACAATTTAACATGACACTTTGGAACAATTAGAAAATCCTTACTCATCGGGTCACGTGACTTTGGAGCTTTCAGATGATAATTCCTTCACAAATATACATAACGTAATTTTCAGAATATATATAATTGAGCATATATAATTTCATATGATTAATTACCAATTTAACAAGATTGGATCATGCAAAAGCTCCAATAATTTTGGGTGAACAGTGTCAACGCATCGATTCGAGCTCCTGGACGTCCCAAACAAATCAAAACTGGAAAATTGATGACTTGACCGATAGATATTCGTATTTAAGGCATGGGTAAATAATAATTAACTCCAATTCATGCATTAGACTTGAAATAATTAGTCAAATGTAGTCCGGGCATATCTTAGGGTTCCAGCAAACGGATTTTCACATAAAACTATCAAATTGGATATCCAATCAATAAATTAATATATACGAGACATGGGTAATGATATTCTAGTCCCAAATTAGGCAAAAGCTCCAAACATCCATGGGTAGAAGGGGTTCGGGTGCGGATGAATAGTGCTAGTGAGGGTTAGGATTTCGGGATTGTACCAAATATCTCGCAAAACTCACAAATCAGATATGAAATCAGTATATATACATGCATTCATCATGGGTAATACGAAATATAAATTTAATCAGGTATTGAAATAAGGATACATGATAAAAATGAAACAAAAGCGTAAGAAAATGAAAGATGAGGGTGTGGATGCACTTGCCTCGACCCAATCTACCACTTTTTCAATCAGCTTGAGCTTAGATTCAGACCCAGAGACCTCGATCTCACCTCTCTCTCTCTCTTCTCCCTCTCTCCATCTCTCTCTTCTTCATGTGCGGAGGCTGAAAATGAACAAAATGAAACCCTCGTAGGTTTTAATAACACGAGCCGACGCTTGAGCGCTGGCCTGGCACCCAGCGTGTGCTTGCACACGTAAAATGGCACCTGACAGGCATAGGCCGTTCTATTTTGGGCACCTGCTTGGGCGCTCGAGTACCTGGTAGGTGCAGCCTGTGTTGATTTGAGCGCTCGGGGTGCCACCTAAGGTGCTCGATGAGCGCCTTCCACTAATTGTTTCTAGGATCCTGAAACTTAATTTTTCTACATGAGTTAGGCATAATTTTGATTATATTAACTTAATTATTTTCTAATTATCATGTTTGAAAGTCTGAAACCTCACATTATCCAATAGATTATTGACACTGTTCATCACAAGTTGGAGCTAAGCATAGTAGGACATAATAGGTGTACCAGATCCATTATTGCTCACTGAAATTTAAATTTCCATGGGTAGAAATCAGATTGTAGAAGACCCACTTCCATCTCTTTTGCTATCCTTTGTAGTTTATTTATATTTTTATCACTGCATGTAAAGCTCAGGGGATACCCTAAGGTAAATTCCGATAAATTCTTACCTTATTCTTCATACAATTCTACAAACCAAACATTGTAATACAAATTCCTAACTAATTCTATTCTAACAACCAAACATAGAAATAACAATTCCCAACTTTATTCCCATCTAATTCTATTCCCTGGGAATAACTATTCTATTCCCACCTTATTCCATTCCAGCAACTAAACGTGCCGTAACTCTTATGTTCTGCTCCAAGTCTGAGAGACATCAAGTATGAACATAGATTCTTGTAAATTCTTGAAAATCGATATACACAATATTCATTACTTACCAGAAAAAGGATTATGCGGTAAAAAATGATAAAAATATTTTTTTTAAAAAATCCCTATAACTTTTGTTCAAATAGTGTTGGGCACATCACAAAATTGCGTAAAAATAATTATTCATTTGGTCTTATCTCAAACTACATGATTATTTATGACTCTAAATGAGACGAATTGGAGAACTCTTGTTATCTTTTGCATAAATTGCATCATGTATATAGCCAAATTGTGCAAAATAGTGAAGTCATCAGTTTGACATGGTTTTTAACTATATAATTACTTATGACCAAAAGGACTATGTCATAAAAAATAAGATGATTCGAAGAACTGTCAATAGCTTTTGTACAAATCACTTTGTTCACGTCGCAAAATTGCATAAAAAATAATATTGTCCTTTCTGCTTGCTTTTCATCCATATGATCCCTTATGACCCAAGTTGCTATGTGGTGGCAAATAAGACAAATCAGAGGACTCTCAATAACTTTTGTCCAAATCACGTCATGCACATCGCAAAACTGCACAAAAAAAAGTGAAATCAGATATTTAGCTTGCTTTTCAATCACATGATTGCTTTTAGTGCAAAGGAAAATATGAGGGAAAACAAGATGAATTGGACAACTCCCGAAGACTTTTGGAGAAATTGCATTGTATGCGTTACAAAATCGTGCTAAAAAGTAAAGTCATCTATTCAGATTTATTTTCTACCACATGATTACTAATGACCTAAGAGGCTATGAGGTGGAAAATAAGGTGAATCAAAGAATTCCAAATAACTTTTATGCACATCGCATTATGCATGATACTTTCACAAAAAAGTAAAGTTGTCTGTTTGGCGTTATTTTTAAGCACATGATCACTCATAACCCAATGGCTATACCATGGAAGATGTGACAAATCAAATAACTCCCAATAACTTTTACACAAATTGCATCATGTACATTAGAAAATTACATTAAAAAATAAGGTCATCCATTTGGCTTTGTTTTTAACCATATGATTGCTTATAACCCTGAATGGGAGGAATTCTGAATCAGAAAAAGTTTCCTCTGTTGAGGTAAAAATTGCATACCATTGGAAATCGGTTCGTGGTAGCAATGGCCTTCGGATTGGTAATAGTGACGCCCAAGGTAAATCCAAAAGTACATACACACCACCAGTTAGAACCTTGTTGGATTCTAAAGCTACTCTTGCTAAAATTAAGGACAAGTCCAATGGGACTAGTTCATCTATTCCTACTAGATCTGCTAGTGGAACGGAGGCTGTTCCTTCTATAAATTCCTTTGCTGCTCTCCTGGAGCCTGAGGTATCCTACCTGATGAATCGAGGTTTAGACATTGATGTAGTTGGCTGCCACCCACGAGAGTGTGGCTCCCAACTCTTTGGGAAGATTTGATGACCTGATGGAGCCATCATCTGTCCAGAAGAGCGTACTATCCCCACATGATCTAAGTATGACAAGTTATCACTCACAATCAGAAAAGCAGGATGAGGAGCCTGACCCGATAAATTATCTTGATAGCATTGTGGATTATGATAGTGATGTGGACATTGTTGATGTTGAATTGCCCCTGCATGCTGTAAAGGTAGGAGTGAAGCACCTTGGTGTGCTAGTTCTGACCCACCAAGTTCAGATTGGTTCTTTATGCCATAGTGTGGCTAATCATCACCATGGAGAAGACCAAGGATCTTGCTCCAGTTTAGGCAAGCTGAAGAGGAATATTGACGCGTTAAGAAAATAGATTGATGCTTTTAGAGTAAGAGCCGTTGTGGGCTCTTATACTCCTGGGTCATGGTAGTCCCTTTGCGGTGAGTCCGGGTCAGTATGGAATCACTCTGATTTGCCAAAGGTCTCGGTCAATAGTTATTGTTTACCTCCAAATGATAATTCGGCTTTGGCTCTTTTAACAGAGGAAATTCCTTCTCCCCTTTCTAATGACGGCTTGTCACATTCTTTTGAAGGCGGAGGACCAAAATTTAGCCTCAAAAAATCAAAAAGACACAAAAAGAAACGTTCTCCCTCTTCAATTCCGCCTGTCTAAAAAGTTTGGAACACATAAAAAAAAAGGCATTCCGGTCAGATTGATCTTTACTCTTTGGCCGATTTGCCTCCTTTTGTCGGAATGGATATGGACGATTGGCAGATATGGATAGAATGAGGCATTTTGTTGGATTGGTGTATTGTGCCAATATGCATATGACTAATATGGTCGGAATGGATTTTCCAGTTGGCAGTTATGGACGGAATGAATTTCCTGGAATGGATTGGCAGATATGGGTGGACTGGACTTCATTTGGCTGATACGGATGGCATGGATGATTGGTAGACAGATATGGAGGGACTGGTTTTTCCAGAATGGATTTGGACGGTTGGCAGATTTGGGTGGAATGGATGTCCTGGAATAATAGCTGTACTAGATCGGTGCTTGCCCATTGGAATCTAAGGCCGTAGTAATTGCTGAGGTAATTAATTGATGAGGCAATTGATTGTTTTTGCTATATTGTTTTTGCTGGAAGGATGCTAGGACTGTTATGTTTTTGCCAGTATGCAGCCATTGGCTGAGAAGGGTTGCTTCTAGGGTGCAAAGTTTAAGTCTGGGAGGTTGTGTTTTTGTGTGGGTTTTTCCTAGGATGGTTTTGGTTGTGTTGATTGGCTTTCTTTCCTTAAACTTTGTCGGGATGGTTTTCCCAGGATGGATTGGAAGGGAAAGGGCAGTCGGGTTGTTTTTGCTAGGTTTAATTTGTGGTTTTGGTGGGATAAGTATGAACTGGATAGCCCGCTAAAGAAAAAATGAGGCTATTATTGGTTTTTCGTGCATTCCTGGAATGGACTTGGCCCACGCCGGCATGGATTGGATATGCCGGGATGGTTGGAATTGCCTTTTCTAGCTTTTGTACAGGCTTATGGGCTGGGTCTTTGGTAAGTGATTGTTTGAATAGGATGACTGTATGACTATTTCTTGGTAATATTTATTTGTTTACATGACATGTTAATGTTGCTCAGGGTATGTTCCAACGCTTTGCTCAATCTTCAAGTTGAAAAAATACTTGGAGATACAACACAAATGTTATATTTCTTTTATTTTAATTCAATTTACTTATTTACCAAAAAAAAAAAGATTGCTTATAACCCAAGAGGCTATACAGTGGAAAAGGAGATGAATCGAAAAACTTTCAATAACTTTTATGCAAATTGCATTGTGCAAATTATAAAATTACATAAAAAGGTAAAGTTGCCTTTTTTTTGGTAAGTGAAAAAAAAAGGTAAAGCTATCCATTTGGACTTATCTCAATGACATAATCACATATGACTTAAGGGGTTATAGCATGGTGAACAAGACGTATTGGAAAACACCCAATAACGTTTGCGAAAGATGCATCATACACATCACAAAAATGCACCAAAAAGTCAAGTTTTTTGTTTGGTCTTCTCTTCAACTAAATCATTTATGACCCAAAGGGTTTTATGATGAAAAATGAGATGAATTAGAAAACTTTGAATAACTTTTGCACAAATTACATTGTGAACATGGCAAAATTGTGCAAAAAAGTGAAGTTGTCTATTGATATTTGTTTTCATCCACTGATCATTTAAGACCCAAGGGGCCATGCTATGGAAAATGAAACAAACCAGTATGCTTCATGTAACTTTTACACAAATTGTGTAGTTTATGTTGCAAAATTATGCAAAAAGGTGAAGCCGTCTATTTTGCCTTGTTTTCAACCACATGATCCACCTAAACTAGTAGCCTATGCAATGAAAAACGAGTTAAATCAAAGAACTCTGGATAACTTTTGTGTAAATCATGTGTGCACGAGCAAAGTTGCATAATATGTGAATTCATCCGTTCAACTTCCTTTCAGCCGCATATTATCAATAAACCAATGGGCTATGTGGTAGAAAATAAGCTAAATTAGACGTATTAGTAAGTTTTTGGCATATCCCATGGAACACAGCATTGAATTTGTAAAAAAGTGAAGTTGCCTGTTTGGTCTAGTTTTTAACCATATGATAACTTATATAATAAGGAGCTATCCCATAAAAAATGAGATGAATTGGAGAACTCTCAATAAATTTTGCACAAATTGTGCCATGCATGTTGCAAATTTGCACAAAAAGTGAGGTCATTCGTTCAACTTTGATTTTATCCTTGTTGTAATATGGTAAAAAAGATAGAGATTCAATTTAGTAGGCTATGAGATGGTGGTCACAACCTTAGGGGTGTAATAGGAGATTAAATATATGATAAATATGGTTATAACTTGATTTGAATGAAAATCATTGGGATTTGAATAGTTTTTGACATAGAAAATAAGAAGTTAGAAGTGGAGACTCGAAAAATCTTTAGAGGGTTGTGTTGTAGGGCTAGTACTAGGGAAGGTTTGAACTCATTAGTAAATTGTTACTCTACGTGATTATTAAGGATAATTAGAAAGAAAAATCCAAAAGACTTGTCAATTGGAGGATGATGTGGCTTTAGTGAGATACAACCACGTGAAGCACTTAGGAGCTTAAGTTATTTCTCGATGTTTAAGATTTCTTTGCACTCCTTTCAAATAACGCGAGTATATTTTTTTCACTCTATGTCTAAGAAAAAGGAATTCATGAAAATGCTAAGGTATTTAGGCAAATAGGAGTTTATAGAACCTTAGTATAATTTATATTTTTCTGATACCTATTTCATATTCGACAGTAGAGTTGATTGATTTCTAAACATGGAAGCTTGTAGACATATGATATGATATCAAGGATATTATGAGCGAAGGTAATCATAGATGTCATGAGTATACTATGGGTATAGTATCTAGGAAGACTATAACGTAGTGAGGATATCATGGATGCCGGATAATCTTATTTGCTTACCTAACTGTTAGGGGTTTTAATACGTGGCCTTTGTCATAATGACAGAATAAGATCCATATGGAGTTTTGATATGTCGTATTATTATTACTTCATGTCAATTTGGATTTCTAAAAAATCCAAGAAAAGACCTCAGTATCATGGATACTTTGAGATCTTGGCACATTGATTGAGTTTTTAAGGACCTAGTGGATATCTTTCAGGATATCAAAACTGTTACACAATTAGCATCATGGTAGTTTCTCATTCACATCATTATTGAGTTATTTTATTATTGATATCATTTATTATTATTTTTAGGGATGATTATTTCTTTCTATATATTATATATTAGTGAAGTTTATTTTTATAGATAAATTCCATAGATAGCTTGATTTTTGCTATTATTGACATTGGATAGGGTTACTTATTGAGAGTTTGGATTACTCTTGTGATTTTTTCTTCTGAAATAGCAAATTTGAGGTTAATGACTCTGGAGTTGGAGACATTTGGGCATGTTAGAGATTTTTGGTGTTAAGCTGGCGAGGTTGCAATCTCTGTTATACTCTAGGGATACATTCAATAGTTTTTCCTTTATTTTATTTTGATTTTAGAGATATGTTTTTCCTAAGTTTATTTTTAATATATGAGGATTTTTAGCCATTAGTGGTTATATTTTATCATTTATAATTAATAGATAATGATAATTTGAGATTTATAGTTTTTGATGTGATCAGATATGTGCGGTGATCATGGGATCCAATCTCGGTCACCACATCTTATATAAATATGCATATAATTATAACATATCAAACTAGTGAAATCAAAAGCATTTAAGACATTATACAACCATATAATCACATATAATTAAATAGGTCATGTGGTAAAAAGAGACTAATTGAATAAATTCTGAGAATGTTTACACAAATTGTATCGTGCATATCACAAAATTGTGCAAAAGGGTAAATTTGTTCATTAAGCTTGTTTTTCAACCACATCCCAAGGGTCTATGCAGTGAAAAATGAGAGGAATCATAAAAAAAAATTGATAACTTTTGTGCAAATCTCATCTTGTATGTCATAAAATTGCATAAAATAGTGAAGTCTATTTAGCTTAGTTTTCAACTACTTGATCACTTATATCCCAAGGAGCTATCCGGTGAAAAGCAAGAGGAATTAGAGAACTCCTAATAACATTTATGAAAAAGCATCTCCATGCATGTTGCTAAATTCTGCAAAATAATAAAGTTATAAGTTTAGCTTGATTTTTGACCACATAATTATTTATGACCCAATGGGTTATACTGTGAAAAACAAGATGAATTGGAAAACTACCGATAACCTTTGTGCAAATTACATCATGCACGTTCCAAAATTGTATAATGAAGTGAAGTCATCTATTTAGCTTAGTTTTCGACAATATAATCACTTATAATCCAAAATACTATGCAATGGAAAATGAGATGAATTGGTAAGTGCTAGAACTTTTGTACAAATCATGTCTTGCAAGTCACAAAATTGCACAAAAATATGAACTCATTTGTTAGGTCTACTTTTAACAACTTGATCATCTATATCCCAAAGGGCCATGTGATGGAAAATGAGACGAATCGAAAAATTCCTGATAACTTTTGTACAAATCTTGTCATGCATATCACAAAATTAAAAAGTAAAGCTACCATTTGGCCTAGTTTTAAAACACAAGATCATTTATATCCCAAAGGGCTATCTCATGGGGAACATGGCATATTAGGGAAGTCTCTATAGCTTTTGTGCAAATCATGTCGTGCAGCAAAATTGTGTAAAAAGTGAGGTCACCTGTTCAGCTTGGTTTTCAACTATATGATCACTTCTATCTCAAGGGGTTATGCTATGAAAAATAAGATTAATTGAAGAACTCTCAATAACTTTTACACAAGTTGCTTCATGCACATCATAAAATTATACAAAAAGTGAAATCATTCGTTCCCATTAAGTTTCAACGGTATGATTACTAACAAATCGGAGAACTCATGGTGACATTATTGCAAATTGAGTCATGCACGTTGCAAAAATGCACAAAAAAGTAAAGTCATAGTTCAACCTACTTTTCAAACACATGATCACTTATGTTCTAAGGGGCTGTCTAGTGAAAAATGAGGTGAATTGAAAAACTTCCAAATACTTTTGTGTGAATTGCATCGTGTACATCGAAAATTGCATAAAAAAGTTAAATAATCAATTTAGCATGGTTTATAGCCACATAATCACTTATATCTACGGGGGATATGTCGTGGAAAATGAGGCAAATTGGAAGACTCCTAATAACTTTTGTGCGAATCATGTCATGCATGTCCAAATACTATGCAAAAAAGTAAAGTTGTTCATTTAGCATGGTTTACAACCACATGAACACTTATATTCGAAGGTGTATGCTGTGAAAAACTAGACAACTTGGAGAAATTCCCCGGTAAGGTTTATGTAAATCACATCATGCACGTAAAAATTTAGCTAAGAGTAGTGAAGTCATCTGATCAATCTTATTTTCATCTCCAAGATTACATATGACCTAAGAAGTTATGATGTAGAAAATAAGACAAATCTTTTTTTTGGTAAGTAATGTGTATATTGAGATAGAAAAATTTATAAGAAACTATATTCTCAGTCCAGTTCATATATGCCTTTGACCTAAGAATATAAAAGTTAGTGCATTCCCCGAACTTTACAAAACATGCCATGCTGAGAACACAAAAAGTAATCACTCTGATTTTGATTAATACAAGTTAAAGGTAATGACCATCTTGTCATAATAGACATGTTGCCCTGATTTCGGTCTATAGGGTTCATTTCTAACATGTGGTGGTAATCAGATTGGCCGCATGAGTCTCGTCCTTTGGTGCCGAGTGTTGGAAAGTGTACTTATTCCTTTCTTGCCAAACGAAGTATACTGTAGCAGCTAATGTGAGGTGAAATAAGTATGCTTTGAGATTTTTTTTTCCCTTCCATTTGTAGGCTACCCAGACTATGTTTGAGTGCCAGTCATTATATAGCCTATTAATTCCTACATGGTGGCACATCATCCTCCACACCTCAGCTGAAAAGGGATAAGTGAAAAATAGGTGATCATGACTTTCATTCTCATGGTTGCACATAAAACATATTGCAGGTTGGTGGATGAAGGTGCTAATGCGATCCAAAGTGCCAAGTCCTCGCTGAATAGCCAGCCACAACATCAATGCGTGAGCCAGTATATTCTTTGGGCTCCAAACTACATAGTACCACATCACTTTTTCTTTGGGCTCCTGGAATAGTTTATATGCTAATCTCACCATAAAGACACCATTATGGCTATCGCACCATTTGATCTCATCACTTCGGGATGCTCTGGGATAGTATTTTGGCATGTTGGCCACGATGCTTGCTACCTTCATATCGGATTGATTAAGCCATATCCACTTTCCCTAATTAATGATGTCCTGGGTTTTTGCATCACGAGGTAAGCCAGTAACACACATCACTCTCTCCGTGTATCTGTCACATAGAGGCCCTAGTGGATGCCAATTGTCTATCCACAGAAACGTGCCAGCACCATCCCCTATGTGGTGGTGTATCTTGAGTCAAAGAACAAGGTGCAATTTCATGATCTTTTTCCAACTTCATGCAGCTAAGTCCAGAATCTTGATAGTTTATATGCATCGATCATTAATACGATAAGCATAAATCCATACTGACCACACAGAAGCAGGATCTTTGGTAATAATCCTCCAAAAAAGGTGACAAATTAATGCCTTATTTGAGGCAACGAGGTTTTTGATTTCAAGGCCCCCCCTCCTCCATTGCAGTGCATATATCATCCCATGTGATCTTTGCTACAAATTTTCCTTCCATGGAGCAATGCTAGAGAAAACATTAAATGTAATTCTCTATTTTCTTTAATACAGATTTAGGCAAGATGAAAATCGAAGCCCTATAGAGGTGAATAGTTGATAGTATGGATAAGATAAGTTGAACCCGTCCACCAAACGACAACCATCTGTTCTTATATATTAAAAATTAATCAGGGAATTCATTATAACTTTTATGTAAATTGCATTGCACACATCACAAAACTACAAAAAAAGGTAAAAGTGTATGTTCAGCCTCCTTTGTAACAACATAGAATATTTTCTGACAAATAAATGCCATAGAATATTTTCTTCTCGTAAAACCTTGTTGTTAGGAATTCGGATTTATACCAACTCTCAAGTTTCATCCAAACCTCCACTGGATATGATAAGTCAATGACTTTTCGAAGTGTGTTATCTGTGATATACAATTTGATCTGTAATTAGCAAGACCCTTATATCTTGTCACTCCTCATCCTTCATTTTCTCTGACTTATCCTCCTTATTCTGAAGTACTTTTACTATTCCTTTTCAGATCAAAATATTTCTCGCCCATTTTTAACAAGGAATAAAATTATTTTGTCTATTAAATTACTTAATATAGAATGGCAATCTCTTTGACACCAATCGTAGTTTTAAAACTTACTCTCTGATACCACTTATTGAAATTCAACCAGAACATGCATAACCCAATGAAGCAAAATAGACCTGAACCCCTACATCAAATATCAACTACCAAATTTATGAGTATAATAAACACAATAATACACAATATTTTAACATAAAAAATTCTTTTCAACAAAAAAAATCATGGGACAAACTCCGAATAAATCTACTATAATAATAGAGCCGATTATAAATAACCTCATCCAAAATTTGTTCACTATAATCTTGAGTAAAAAATGGTTGATTTCAAATCTCTCAATATTCCTAAAAGCTCACATGAGAAAATATAATAAGAAATGAAAGTAACCAAATAAAATATATTGTAGAAATTCATTCTACAATAACATTTCTAACTTTGGCAAATAATAGAATTCAAATTAGACCTTAATCCGATGTCGAACCTCTTCTCTCTTTTCATCCTCTCTCTTTGTGCGGCACTGATTGTGTGAGAAATAATTTCAAATATCCTAAAATTGCATATGGTGCAATTTTATATGAGGAATGATGCTTGAGAATATGTCAGGCGCGCATCATGTGTGCGCCAACTATAATCAACGTATGAAAGCCCCCTCGGGCATGCCTCAGGCGGCCCCAATTTAACTAATATGTGCATATGTGCCTCTCAAGTGCCCTTCGAGCACCCTAATTTAAAATTAGTGCTCATACATATATTAAGTACCTATCGTGTGCCACTCTATTAACCTTCGATAGATCCTCGGCCGACCCTCTCATGAATATCGCGTGATCCTTTAGTATCTTTTACTGCTCGATTGACCTTCAACCAACCTTCGGTTAGCCCTTACACAAACATCACATATTCTATCGAAGACTATCTATTTATTGTGGCACCCACAAGAAAGCGACCAAAAACCAAACACTGATAAACCAAGTGCTTCCACACATTTCTCTCTTTTTTTGTAAGTAATGAGTATTGTGTATATTAATTTTTAAGAATTTACAAGAATCTATGTTCACAGTCGACATCTCTCAGACTTTGAGTGGAACATAAGAGTTAGGGCAATTCCCGAGCTTCACATACAGTGATAAAAATATAAATAAACTGCAAAGGACAGCAAAAGAGAAGGAAGTGGGTCTCGTACAATCTGATTTCTACCCTTGTAAATTTAAATTCTAGCAAGCGACAATAAATATGGTACACCTATTATGTCCCACTATGCTTAGTTCCAGCTTGCGACAAACTATGTCAGTAATCTATTTGATAATTTGAGTCTCGTTCGGTGCACGTGAGTTAGTAAATGATCTTTGGTTACGTTCACGCTATATGAAGTAAACCATAGCTATTACTTACCAAAAAAGAAGTAAACTATAGCTACCAGGGTGAGTCTAGAGGATAGAGTTTTGGCATTCTTACCTTTCCATTTGCAAGCAACCCATTCTATATTAGCTATCTATTCCCTATACGGCTAGTGGAATCTGGCTCAATGACTCATGTTTTTCAGACTCCATTGGAGACTGGGCATTCGAAAAAAAGATGATTGTGTCTTTCCTCATCATTTTTGCATAGAGCACACACATTGGCTTGGTTGATCACACTACCAATATGGTCCAATGTGCTAAGTCTTCTTCGAATTGTCAACCAAAGAGTGAATGCATGCGCAGGGAGGTGATGCGGTCCCCAAACGTGAGAAGCCCAAACCATTTTGACTTTGGAACATTGAAATAATCGATATGCAAAACTAGTCAAAATTATGCCACTGGGGTTCTCACTCCATCTGATCATGTCCTTCCTAGCGAGGATCGGGAAGTATCATGGCATATTGTCTACAATACTAGCCACCTCTATATCATAGGCATTCGGCCATCTCTATACTCCATGGCTAATGATGGTGGATACCTTCGCGTCCTTATGTAGTTCAGTGATGGTCATCAATCTATCCGAGAATTCATCACATAGTGGACCCATCGGATGCCAATTATCTAGCCATAGAAAGGTATCAATGCCATCACTAATATAGTAGCGTATATAGAGGCGGACTTCGAAGCTTAGCTTCATAATTTTTCTCCAGCTCCATGTCACATTTTCAAGTACTTTAATGGTTTAAATACATCCATCTCTAATTGTGTTGGTATGGATCTAGGCAACCAAAATAGAAATAGGGTCATTTGTAATAATTCTCCAGAGTAATTGAGTAATAAGTACTTTGTTGGAACACAGGAGGTTTCTGATGCCCAACCCTCTTTTAACTTTAGGCATGCAAACCTCCTCCTATGCTACTTTAGCTGTCAAACTCTTTTTTTTTCGGTAAGTAATTAAAATTTAATTAAATTAAAAAATATATAAAATTTTATTCTAACTCCAAGTGTTTTGCCGACTTAGAGATATAATAAAGCCGTTAGGGCATTCCCCGAGCACACCATGAAAGAAACATGAAAACGAAAAGAAAGTATACAAGGAAGTAATAACCGGCCAAGACCATCAGCCAATCGGCCCAACAGTAGCCTCATTACCGGAGAGTGCACCGGAGGAATCTTCCATCCTCCTAGTCATAAAAATGGTCAAACTGCCCAAATCGGGTACGTGTGAGAGAAGGACCGGTGTGCCTAGCATAGCCAACCGTCCACGTCAGTAAAAACCGATAGCCAAACAGGGCTATGCAAACTAGCCGAAAGTCGCATACCTGCCTCCAACAGGACTGGAAGCTTGTGAGCGAAGGAGCTACATTGCCCAAAAGAATCACTTCGTCCAAGTCAGCAAGCATCCCATTCTGGGATATTGTGAGAGAAAACTATATTCAGGCACTCAGTCCCTGCGTGTAATAGCAAACTGGAAAACACAAGCCATCTGACAATCCGTTCCAGAGAAACTACCCACCAACAAGCATCTGTAGAAACTTCCTCATCAAAACAATATAGCAAACATCACCAGATGACTTATAGGCGCTCGTCCACAATAGCCGGGCCTAAAGGTTGCTGAACCCAACACGTCCACGTCAGCCCAATCGGCCATTGCTTTTGGGCGGACCAATGCGCTGTCCACAGACCATGGAGCCGGTCAATAGGTTGACCGGCCAAAAATTATTATTATTATTATTTTTATTTTTACCTAAGAGCCTGTCAACTTTTGACCGGCCAAGACCCAGATATTACGACCAGCCCCCAAAGAGCCTTGTCGACCACTTCAGTAAGGCCTGAAGGATGCTGAGCCCCACTACATCCATGTCAGCCCAACCCGCCAACTCTTTTTTTTTTTTTTTTGTAATCAAAAGTACAACCAGAAATCAATAGCCGACATATAAGCACCAAACACCTACACCCAACCGGGATAGTGTGAGTGTAGGAGTCGGAATGCTCAGCACTGCCAATGCGCCCACGTCAGCAAAACCAGTGGGGGAAAAACTCCAACAGCATGCACCCCACTCAGCATCAGATATGCAATGCACAGGAACCCAAACCAGCCAAGCAAGAGAGAGGGACCAGATTGCTGTTGAGCCCCCAAAACGACAATATCAGCCCAACCGGGCAACCCTTCGGGGCAAACAAAAGCACATTCCGCAATTCATGAAGCCGGACAACAAGTTGACCGGCCAAACAACTAAATCCGGTCAACAAGTTTACCACCCAAAAATCGTCATTCTTCTACTTCTTTTTTTTTTCAATAGTCAGCTAATAAGCACCATATGCCTACACCCAACCGGGAAAGAGTGAGTGTAGGAGCTAGAATGCTCAGCACTGCCAATGTGTCCGCATCAGCAAAACCAGTGGGAGAAAAAACTCCAACAGCACACGCCCCACTCAGCATCCGATATGCAATGCACAGGAACCCAAACTGGCCTAGCAAGAGAGTAGGGACCAGAATGCTGATGAGCCCCAAACGACCACGTCGGCCCAACTGGGCAACCCTCTACCAGACTGCTGACCTCGACCTTAATCCAACTTTAACTGTCCATTTAGCGCTAACCTTCAGCCGACCTCAAGTTCAAATGGGGGATACTCTATCTTGTCAGAATAGATCTGCTACTATGCGTCCTGTCTACAGAAGTGTTTTTCAGTTTACACCAAACCACAGAAGTGATTAGATTAATTATTTGGGATTCATTTTGAGGCATCGATTTTTTAAAAATTCGTTGGTTTCTTTCTTTCTAAATAAAGTAAACCGTGGCAGTAAGAGTGAGGCGGAAAGAGAGTGCTTTGAGGTTTTTTCCTTTCCATATGTTTGCAGCCCACATAATGTTGGTATGCCAATCAGGATAAAGCCAACTTATCCCTACCTTACGGCGCATCATCTACCAAACAGTCGAGATGAACGGGCAAGCAAAGAAAAGGTGGTCATGACTTTCAGATCCGTTGGTACACAATATACAGGATGCCGGTTGTTGAATAAAATTGCTCACTCGACCCAGAGTGCTAAGCATCTGGCGTATAGCCAGCCATAGAATAAAGGCATGAGCCGGAGTGTACTTTGGGCCCCAGACAAGGTTGAACTAAGCCACCTTTTCTTTGGACTCTTGGAATAGCCCATATGCAGATTTAGTCGAGAAAACCCCATTGCTATCTTCACACCATTTTACCACATCTCTACAGGAGAAACCAGGGTTATAAGGTGGCATGCTTTCAACAATCACAGCAACCTCAATATCAAACGGATTAGGCCACATCCATTTTCCTTGCTTGATGATATCCTTGACTTTTGCGTCAGTGGGTAACCCAATTATACACCTGACTTTCTCACTGAACCGATCATAGAGAGGTCCAAGAGGATGCCAAAAATCCAGCCATAAGAAAGGGTCAACTCCATTACCAATATGGTAGTGAATCTTGGGGCGAAGAATAATACGGAGTTTTATGAGTTTTTTCCAATTCCAAGGAGTTGAATCTGGAATTTTTATGGTCCAGATGCACCTATCTTTGATGCGATAAGTATAATACCAAGACACCCATACAAAGGCCGGGTCCTTTGTGATGATCATCCAAAAATGGCGACACAATAAGGTTTTATTAAATGCTACTATGAAAAGGGGATAAGAACGGTGATAAGATAAGATAAGGGTTTGGGAGTGTTTGGGGATAAATTAAAATAATGAGGGAAATGATATTTTAAAAGGGATTTGGGGTAGTTTTAGAACGGCAGAGAAAGAGAGAGAGAGAGAAATGGGAAAGGAAAAAGATGTGAGAGAGAGGAAAATCGGGGCACCATTTTGGCACTGCGCAAGGAAGAAGATGAAGTAGTGGAGGTTTGCAACGGCATTGGACAGTGAAGTCGGCGCAGCTCGACGGTGGTTTGAAGTGAGTCAGTGGAGGTGTACGGTGAGGAGAAGCCATCGAAGAGCCAACGATGGTTGTCGGCGGCATCTGCAACAGCCATGTTCGGAGGTAGCAGAGGTGGTCGACGACGGCCGGTGACCGGCGACAGCTATGGGTGAGCCATGGCCGTGTGCAATAGCTGTGCAATGAGGGAGGAAGCTCGGGTTCGACGGGCAGCACGTGGCACTGGAAAGAAGTGCGCGATTCGATATTTCGAAGTATCTATTTCTTCAAAACTGCAGAATATAATGTTGAAGTAAGTATCTATAACCCTTATTCTTGATTTGATTTAATTTCTGATATATTTTTGATACTGTATGAAATTTTAACAAACATGGATGTATTTTTATACATCAGTTCTGTTTATTCTGGATATACATGTGTAATTTATTGACTAATTTTGAGAGTTTTGGTTATGAATTTTATGATTTTAAAAATTTACTATTTTTCTGAAAGTTCGAAAAAAAATTTATTGGACACTATGTATATTTGTATCAATATATGTAACGAAAATATACACGAAACTTGCATTAGCCGTGTATTTTCGCATGCATGTGCTGGATTGTGGTCACTGCATTTGAATTTGGATTATTGGATTCTCGCAAGCTCCCAACGAGAAGATTTTTATTAATTGAAAATTCCTTTTCGCCGATAGAAAAAGTTTAAAATAGTAACCATTCTCATTTGGATAATTTGATTTGACCTTAAAATATATTTAAATGTCCTAATATATCTGACAAGTTTAAAAATTACACCCAAAGCCGCGGGTGGTAAAATATAGTGAGTAACCTTATCTATGGGTATAGAGTACATGAACTTTGGTCTAAAGTTATCGAGATTATGTATAACCATTCATCAAGATAATTTTTAAATAATCAAAACATAAGTTGGTGCATGATTTTGTATCTTTGTATAGATTTGTACTGGACTTAAATTTTTGGATTTGAATTTTAGATTTGCCGATTTTGCCTACAATTGGGCTTGATATGCCTCGTATGAATTATTTGACCATATGTTTTGATCTAGACCTTTAAAAAATTTATCGCATTGTTGCTTCGACTTCTGCATAAGCTTTTGGATCATCCGGCTATTAGATTTTACCCCACATTACGAGTTGATCGGGTCTTGGATTTGAACTTAGATTAGACATCGGCATATTGTAATGGGTTCAGATCACCTCTATTATATATATATGTCCCGGTGAAGGCTGTTTTTCAATTTGGATATTTATTTTGAATTTAAGTATTTAATTTGAATATGAGACTATCATTAGATTTTAGATTTAAAATTTTTATTTATTTATCGATTATTTGGATTTATCTATTTAACCCCCTTGTGATTTTTGGACTCATTTATTTATTTATGATACTTATTATAATTATACTCATTCTTCTGTTTTATCCCTTCAGAGTAGAGGATTGGCTTTATCGTTGTAACACGAAGAGTTTTGGCACAGCATTGTACGCCTCTAGTGAGTATCATATTTTTGGACTTTGATATTATTAACCATGTATTTGGTATGAATAAATGTTGTGTGGATTGTTATGAGATATTTAAATCGGTCAAGTGTAGGCCATGGTTTTGTATATTAAGAATTTTTGGGTCAATTTCTTATGTGGATGAGTCATCGTCTTTATTTGATTATCCCCTACGACTTTTTTGTAGAGCAGGTCACATTTATATTATCTGATAATGTCTCGTGTGGATTATAAAATTTTTAAGGAGTTTTATATATTTTGTGATCACACCCAAGTTTAT
>JAODPA010106605.1:0-20280 GCA_025585075.1 Nepenthes mirabilis
AGTATTATGAATGTTTATTTAATAATATAATTATGATGATCATTTATGATTTCATAAATTTTAGTGATGCGATAATTTTGAGTTCATTTAAATTGATTGATATTATAATTTATGTCGTGTAATTAATGATTTCAGATAATTCGAGATTTTTATTTGGACGATCAGGGTTGGGTTCGAAGACTTGTGCTTGGGTTATTACAAACGTAGTGGTTGAATCTTGAAAGCACTATCCAAAGCTCTTCAAAATAAAATTGATCAGTTACATGAGGTTACTCAATAAAATCTAGAATAAGCTTAACGTCTCTATCAATAGAAAGTCCCTTAGCCCCTAAGGGCATCTTTTGATCTCGAAATATCTAGTATTTTTTTAATAAATCTAAATCTTAAAACATATAATCACTTATTGATTCTTATGACCTCTAAGATTCAACATTAAGTTTCATAGTACTCAACCTACATAGAGAGCTCCGAAGCATATTATTAGGGATATTATATATTGGCATATTTGATGGTTATGCCTGGTCGTTCGTTGGTATATTTTTTAATGTCATGAAGATCTGTATTAGATTCATGTCCAATATTTGTAAATATGCAACTCCCAATATCCATACCTATTGAGCACCTGACTTGAGCTCGAGTGCATTTTCTAGTATGTTTGCGGTCTAGGTGCTCTTGATCCACGCACAAGTGCCATTTCTAGAATGGCCGCACTTGAGGTGCACCCAAGGCATGCTCGAAGCGCACTTTATAGAACGTTAGCACTCGATGCACGCTCTTTCCAAATTGCACGTCTTGAGGTGTGCTTGAGACACACATGAGCTCTAGGGCATGGATCCATGCCATCCTAACACACACCTACTGAGTGCTTGATCGATACTTGAGCACTAGAGTGTGGACCTTATGCGAGCCACTGAGCGGTGCTCAAGTGTTGGGCACACATTTCTATATGGTCACTTTTTTTAACCTAATTTCACACCATTTCTATAAATACCTGCCTTCTCCATCTTGTTGAAAAACTTTTTGGTGATATATTGCTCACGACAGCTCAGAGAAAAATTCTTTTTTCTACACTTGAAAATGGCTCTCTTTTGAGAAAACTATTCCTCGAATAATGAGCTTTTTCCTGAAGTTTTCTTACTTCGAATGTTTTATCATTGATACTTTTTCCTACCCATTGGCCTTCGTAAGAGACGTGGGTAGCGTGGAAACTGCAATCTAGTAATGTGCAGAAATTCTACGGCTTAAGAACCAAGATAGACAAGAAGATTGAAGAGTATCAAGTTCCATTGTCAAAGAAAAATCTAATGAGTTTCTTAATAGGAGTTACAAGATGAGAGCAAATTAGCTAAATTAGTACATTTGTACTGCTCAGTTTGTAAGTAGATTTTCTTAGTATATTATTATTTTTTATTTGTAAAAATTCGAAGGGTTTTACTTAATAATTGCGGTGATTGAGGTTTTCCTTCTGACCAAAATCTCATCTTTGTCATTATTATTATTGTTCTTTACTATTTATATCTAGATCTTAATATATTTTATGTGTGTTATATATTTATTTGTGTTATTATTTCACAATTTAAAAATGGTTAAAACAGTTTGAGATTATTGACTCCCTAGTCTATTTTAATTGGTATCAGAAACTCACTCTGATCCTCAAGCCTAATCTAGATATATACTATCCACGCTCTATCTGTTCCTTTCTATTTTGACAGGAGCAATTATATTTATTGAACGGTGCACATGATAGCTGATGGGTTCGGTAAACCCAACTCAAGAAGAAGATTCACGAATGAAGTAAAGGCCCAATAAAAGTAAGTATAACTCGAAGCTTAGGAAACGCCTAAGTAGGCCCCACTCAGCAGACCATGCTGATTTTGCCCAATGGCTCAATAATTTCGGCATTGAAAGCGAGCTCATGTACCATACAACTCACCATAACCAGCTAGATAAATCTCTGTAAAATAACCATCATGCGCAATCACCCACGTCCCACACATGGAAGCAACCTACCATAACCAACTAGTCAATACAATTGTCTTATCTTATTTATGGACGGTTGTCACTAGATAGGTATAATCTAACTACCCTTCACCTCTATAAATATCCCTTCATTCCTATGGGGAAAGGGGAAGAGACCGAGAAGAGGAGAAAAATCTATAAAAGAGAGGACCCAGAAGAAAGACCTGACCACCAATTCTTCCAAGAAACCTTCTTCCAAGAAACCTTCCACCTAATCCCTGTAGGAATCCATCAATGAAATACTCTTCCTCTTGGAGATCTTCTATTCAAGAGACTAGCCATCCCTCTAGAGCACCCCAATAATACTCAAATAGTCGTACAATCTATAGTAGGGCATCTAAGACGTCCCTCTGTCGGGCGCATCTCTAGCCCGCCCCTCTGTGGGTACACTTTTAAGTCGTCTTTCTATCGAACGCACCTCTAAACCGCTCATTTGTAGGGTGCATCTCTAAGCCGTCCCTCTACGGGCGCACCTCTAAATCGTTCATCAACTGGGCACACCCAAATACTCGATCCACCGATACATTTATCGCCGCATCCTCATTGCATCTTTTTATTCTCTCGGAAAGATATCCAATTTGAATATCGGATGATATATAGTGTGAGCAATTCTTGCCGTCTTCTAACCTCTCATTTTCAGTTGTGTTGCGCAGAGTTCAGGTTCGAAGCTATGGAGACAACCCGACTCACGGGGTCAGATTGACCCAATACGAAGATCCGATTTATAGCCCCCAAATATGTAGGGCAACCCAAATTTGTGGAATGCAACAATAACCTTCCTCAGATTTATGAATGAACAAGTGTGAGCCAACACTCAATTTGGGTGGGCACCACGCAGGAGCACAACAAGCGATGAATTAAAAGTTCTATCCTTGTGGACAAAAGAAGATTTGATACCTGTAATTGGAATAGTAAGGGATTTCATGCTATTTTTATGGTTGTATTCCTTAAGAATTTAAACGTATTTCAATATATGAGATATCTAAAGATGTATGGGATATTTTTGAAATTACACATAAAGAAACAAAATTAGTAATGAATTTAAAATTGTATTTTCTTACTAATAGATTTGAGAAAATCAGAATAAAAGACGACAAAATCTTCGATGAATTTTACACTAAATTGAACGACATAGTAAACTTGACGTTTAACTTAAAGTAAAATGATGCCTAAGAGTAGGATTGTTTGAAAAGTCCGAGATCGCTTTTTGAGCAATTTTGACCCTAGGTCACGACTATCAAAAAAAGTAATGATCTTGATAAATTAAAAATTAAAGAACTTATTGAATCTCTACTAACATATGATCAAACACTCCTATAGTCAAAAAAGAACACATCCATTGCTTTTAAATCGGTTAAGGAAGAGAGAGACCATAACTCCAATAAGAAGTTGGTTAGCAATGTAGATTTTATTTTGTTTTTTAAAAATTTAAAAAAAATTTAAGAATAAAAGAAATAAATGAACATATAAAGAAAATGATATCACATAAAGAATAAAGAAAGATAAAAAGGAAAACAAAGATGCAAAATCGAAAAACACCCAAGGACTGAAATACAATGAATGTCAAGGTTTTGGGTATATTAGAACTAAATACCCAAAATTTAAATGCCAATAAAGTTTATCTATGAAAGTTAACACTGAAGGAGCCATTGAAGGAGGCCAAGTCAGTTATATGGCCTTCTTGACCTCTATATGTAGAAATGATGAGAATTTAAAATAGAGCTCAGATCAAATTGATGATTCTGAGAACGAGTTAAAAACTCAAATTTATGACCTTTAGGATGCGTATGATAAACTATTTAAAAAATATCTAAAGATTAAGAAAGCTAGTACATCCCTAAAGTATAAATTGGCAAAAATTAAAAAGAAAAAAGTCACTCTTAGAACCATACTAGACATAAAAACTCAAGAATTTGATAAATTAAAAAACTCTTTTATAGAAAAAATCAAGACTCTTGAATCAGAATTTGAGTGTACTCAAAATGATTAAAACAAATCTCGAGTGGATCCAAACAATAGGATCGTATGCTCGGTCTAGGAAAAGTTGGTGGGAACAAAATGGGGTTGGGATATTCCACTAATGCCTTGAATGCTAATATTAATTCAAAAACTATTTTTGTCCTAACTATTTCCGTTCCAGATGAAATATCATGTCATCCGCCCCTATTGATTAGGGTTTAAGAGGTTTTACAAAGATAAATGTTAATGCACCTAATATTTCATCCTCAAACAGTAGAAGGAACCTTCGCTTTAATCAAACTAGGAAGCAAGGTAATAAATTTTACTTCTCTATTAGCTTGATCTCGACATGCTATGGTTGTGGCAAAATTGATCATATTTGTCCCCACTGTTCTATAACTAATTTCTGGACCAATTTTAATCAAAGTCTAAATTTGGATACTCTTGTCAATCATGTCAAACTTTTGAATAATTAAGTGATGACTTTATATAAAATAATTAAATTATAAAAAAATATGAATTAAGAAGAGTGATTTGACATAGCAACGAGTGACATTGTCCTTGTAATAGTTCATGCTATATGCATTCAACCCAATTAATTTATTTCAAAAAAGGTGAATTGCTCCTTGCACTTGGCGCACACCTGATTGGTGCTCAAGCACCAAATGTAGATTAGGTATGCCTTCCTCGTACTCGAGCGGTCTGCCTCTATGCTCAAGCGTGCTTAATGTATGCCCAAGGTGCCCTTGAGTCCAATTGCATTGTCTCCATTATCTTCTAGCACCATTCGAGTGTCTCTTCTCTTTTTTTTTTCACCACACCTTACCTGTCTCTTGTTCTTCTCTCTTCTCTCCTCTCCTCTCCCTACCTTCGAAACCTCAAAATCTTCTAGATCTACATTTCTCCTTGAAAATCATGGGCTCATTCATGGTAAATATCTCCCTCTTCCCTTCATTCTTAAGTTTTTCTTCTCCATTAATGGTGGATGTCACACTTGTCCATAAGCATCTTCTTTATTCTCATATTTTGTTAGAAATTTTCATGTTATAGGCATATTTTGTCCCGATTTGTAGGTAGTCATGCCAAAATTTTGTAGATCTAGCCTTACCTTGTATTGGGTTTCAGATGTCTCAATGTGAAACACCCCCACGTCTTTAGTTTACCCACCTCTTGATTTATACCCCTCTAGTATCAATTTGTTAGGTTTTAGCCCCTCTCTTGATCAGTTAGTTTTGTTCTGGTTTCCTATGTCTCTTGACTTGTGGTGTTAAGGTTGGTGGGTTTGTTTCTAGTAGGCTTTGTCTTCGATGTGTGTTCCTTACCATCTTTCTCTACTTTTCTGTACAGATGTTGGCTTCTTGGATGTCTTCCTTAAAAAAGGTAGTTAATAAGTATTTTTGGTTGAGTTGGCCTTCAGCACTCAACTGCTTCATCAATCCCTCGCTTCGAAAAACGTATGTCCCAAATGCAACTTACCCTAAACGAAAAATTGATCTCGCAATCCTTGATCCCTCCAATTTCTCACTATTCATTGACCGACATTGGGAGTCGGTTCTGACCAACCTGATTCCTCCAGCTCAACTCTTAATTCAAGTGTTTTATGCAAACATCCATGATCTTGACCTCACGTCACATTCCTTCTCTACGTACTTAAGGGGGAGTACCCTCTAGATTACCCCAAACGTACTCTCCCATACTCTAGGTATTCCACGTATATTCCATCCAGATTACCTGGACAATTATCAAACCATGTCGCATTACCCCTTGTGGCATGATAAATCTTTTAAAACTAAAAATTTTACCCCTTGGAGGATGGTTATGTACCGGATTATGTTGACTCATATTTTTTCGGCCACACACTTCACCTCCATTCCTCTTGACAAGACTTTATTTTTCTTTACCCTTCTAAATGGGCAGTCCATTGATCTTTCGTCTCACCTATGTTCTCACAATATGTTTATTTTTGTGTCTAAGAAGGATGATAACTTTCCCCATAACTATCTCATCTAACGCTAAATTATAGGTTTAGGCGTTCAATTTTTCAACCTTTCTCATGTGTAGTTTGGCCGGCCCATTAGTTGTACCAAGTTTAAACAAAGCTAAACCCACACTCATTGACACTCCCCGACTCTTGATGACCTTTTGGATGATCCTCTTCTAGAGGATCCCTTATTTTCTACTGATATTAGCTTGTCCTATCCTAACCCATCCTATCCTAGCCTGTCCTATCCTCCATTGACCTCTACCTCTTCCACCTTACTGATCATGGGACAGCTCTCTCGAATTTCGGATCAGCTCGCATGGATGTCCACTTATCGTGCACTGTTGGAGTCACACATGCCTGAGGTCTTTCAACACCTTGACACCCAACTTACTACCCAAGAGGTATATATGTGGGAGTGGTTTGCCTGTTTGGCTGCTGAGTCATCCTCTTTGCATGTGCGTGATACTTCTAACTCTGACTGATGCCCTCTCTTTTATAATCATGACCAAAAGGGAGAGTATATACCTTAGGGGGAGCTTGTTCTCATATTACTTAGGGGGAGGTTGGTTATCTATAAGGTGATAATTTATCTTATAGGAGGAGTTTGGTTACATCTTAGGGGGAAGTCATTGATATATTTGCTTTTCACTCGTACACATCTAATAACTATTATTTCACTTGCAATATTCATTTCTCTATGATGTACATATGATTCTCTATTATTTTGCTCCTATTGTTTTACTGCTATGGTTATATATAATTCACTTGTTTTGCTTCTTTCTATTTCTATACTAACCATGCCTGAACAGGAGCAAAAGACTTCTATATCTCCTTTGGTTTGAGTTTATTGTGTCGACTGTTTATTAGGAATAGATTTTTATATATACATGTTCTAAATCAAATTTGATTGTTTTGCTTCTATCTATTTCTATATTAACCATACTTGAATGGGAACAACAGACTTCTATATCTCCTTCGATTTGAGTTTATTGTGTTGACTGTCTATTATGAATAGATTTTTATGTACACATGTTCTATTTCGACGGTGTCATAACCCATAATTTACTTGTATTTTATTTTATTATTTTTTATAAGGTTTTGTCACGGAACGTCTAAAGAGAAAGATTGTTAGGTATATTATGTGTTAGCATATTCTGTGACTACATCTGGTGTTCGTTGGCATATTTTCCAATGTCATGAAGATTTGCATCAGATTTATACTCGATTTTGCAAATGCAAAACTTCCAATGTCCACGTCTACTTATTGCTCAACCCACACCTGAGCACTTTTTTCAATATGTTTGCACTTAAGGTATGTTTGATCTATGCATGAGCACCATTTCTAGAATGTCTACACTTGAGGTGTGCTTAAGGCGCACTCAAAGTGCACTTTTCAAAATGTAAGTGGTTGATGTATGCTCGAGGCACACACGAAGTGCCGTTTTTAGACTGCGAGTGGTTAAGGTGCACCTGAGCAGACCCATACAATCCTAACACGTGCTTGCTGAGTGCCCGATCAATATTTGAGTGTTGTGCCACAGATCCCATGTGAGCTAGGTGTGCGTTTGAGCGGCACTTAAGCATTGAGGTGTTTATAAATATCCACCTTTTCTATCTTGTAGAACAAATTTTTGTTGTATATTGCTCATGATAGCTCAGCGAAAAATTCTTTCTTCTACACTTGCAAACGGCTCTCTTTTGAGAAAACTATTTCTCAAACATTAAGCTTTATTCCTATAATTTTCTCACTTCACATGCTTTGTCATTCACACATTTTCTTACCTGTTGACATTCGTATGAGATGTGAATGGCATAAAAATTGGGATATAGTGGTGTGTGAAAATTCTATGGCTCGTAAAGTAAGATCGAAAAAAAGGCCAGAAGGTATTTAGCTTCGTTGCCGAAGGCATAACTATGGGATTCTATGGTAGGGGTTATAAGACAGGAGTAAGTCGGCTAAATTAGTGTGTATATACCACCCAATTTGTAAGTTAACTTTCTTAATGTATTGTTTTTACAAGTCGTAGAAGTCCAGAAGGTCTTACTCGATAACCATGGTTATTGAGATTTTTCTTCGTTACGAAAATATTGTCTTTACTGTTATTGTTGTTATTCTTTACTGTTTACATCAAGACCTAACTATATTTTACGTGTATTATAAATTGATATATATTTTTATTTTGTGATTTGAAAAAAGGACTAAACGGTTTGAGATTAGGGACTCCGTAACCTATTTCACATATCCACTAGAATGCCTCATTCTCATAAAATATACATTTGAAGCCTATTTCTCCGGTCCTTGACTCTTGCTCCATCTAATTTTATAACTCATTTGTTAAAAGTTGTTATTAATTTAAGTATAAAAGGATAACATAAAAAGTAGGTTCTGATCCTCTGAAGCACTTGTTTCAATGCCTTGTGTAGGATGCTCAAGAGTCGTTGCTCATGTTTTGTTGGAGTCTTTTGGCATTAGATGTATTCTATGTGACAATATGTATCAAAGGTTCTAAGGTACTTTCTTCCCTTATCACTAAGGACACACTTCAACTTTGATCTCTTTTGACTTTCATCCAATACATGAAATTGTTTGAAGGCCTCAAAAGCTTTTTTTTTTTTTTTTTTTAATTTTAACAGAAAATCCCATAATTTTTAGAACAATCATGAATGAAAGTAATAAAATAAAGCATATTACCAAAAGCTTTTATCTTCGATAGATCGCAAATGTCAATGCACACAAGTTCAAGAAGGCTTGCCTTCTTTATAGATGAATTTTCATGAAAATAAAATCTCATTTATTTTGCTACCACACAGTGAGTGCAAATCTTCAACTTAATCTCCGTTATTCCTAAAAAGAAGTATCTTTTTTATAAGATAATTCAATTCCTTCTAACTCATGTGACTAAACCACTTATGCCATAGCTTGAAGTCGCTAGCCATATTCAAGTCACTATTTTAAATCAAAGCCTGCAAAACATATAAATTCTACGTGCACGCTTTAACTCACATGTATTCTCAATAAATGTTTTTCACCTGTGACTTTTGGATACATTTGTTGCAGTTTATTGTTAGATTTAAAAGCTTATTTGAACCGCGAGAAAATACGTGATATATAATACCAAGCACACAATAAACAATCACAATCAAAAAAGATATAATTTTTACGTGAAAAACTCCCTATGAAACGAGGAAAAAAAACCATGGGACACAGACTCCGAAATTTTCACTATCAGCAGTTGATCGGTTACACAAATCCCAAATCACAAAAACAATATCAACTAACTGTAGACAGCCCGTACAAGAAGTATAAGGAATAAGAGTAGAGATGGAACCCGGTAGACGTTCTTCACGGTAGCAAGAGTCTCGTACGTGGGATTACCGAAGACTGAAAATTGATTGAAAACCCGAACGGAGGCTCAATTCTTCCTCTTCTTCTTCTTTTCTCTCTTTTCTCTCTTTTTTCTTCTCTGGAACGGCGCTCAAATGGATTGCATAACCCTAAAAATGAAAAAACAGTGTTTTATATAACCAGCGCCCGCTCGAGCGGCTGTCGAGGGCGCGGCGAGCGCAGGCCCCCGCTCGAGCGCCTAGCCAGCGCCCAGCGAGCGGGGCACATTCTGAAAAATCCGCTTGAGCTCCTCTCGAGCACATAACGAGCGGGCACATTCTGAAAAATCCGCTCGAGCTCCTCTCGAGATACTAGAAAATCCGCTCGAGCGTCTAGCGAGCTCAACTTGATCTTTCTACATGCGGTGAGGATATGGACCTCCACCCACCTCATCAAGTGGGTATGGGTCCACATGAAAGTGACCCATAACCCAACAAACTTTCCCTCATGACTGTGTGGGGCCATACACCGTCATCCCGGCGATAGCACAACAAGTTGTAAGCTTCCCCTTTTGTAATGTCTTGGTCATCATATCTGATCCATTCTCCTCGATCCCGATCTTTTCCAACACCAATGAACCCGTGTCAATAACATTCCGCACCCGTTGATACCTCACATCAATGTGCTTTGATTTGGCGTGAAAAGATGAGTTCTTGCTAAGATGAATCGCACTTTGACTATCACAAAACAACACATACCGTTTCTACTTGAGACGAAGTTCTCGAATGAATTTCTTCATCCATAGCATCTCCTTGCTTGCCTCCGTAATAGTAATGAATTCCGCTTCAGTAGTGGAGAGAGCAACACATCTCTACAATCTCGATTGCCAGGAAACAGCTCCTCCTCCAAAGATAACTAAATATTCCGAAGTAGACTTCTGTGAGTCGACATCACTCACCATATCTGCATCAGTATATCCAACCAGCAGGGGCTCATTGCTTCCAAAGCACAAACACTGCTTAGAAGTTCCTCGAAGATACTTCAGAATCCATTTTACAGCGGACCAATGCTCCTTACCGGGATTTGATAAGAATTGACTAACAACTCCAACAGCATAAGCTATATCCGGTCTCGTACATACCATGGCATACATTAGGCTACCTACGGCTGAAGAATAGGGTATACCTTTCATACGTGCCTTTTCATCTTCAGTAGAGTGACATTGACGAGTACTTAGCTTGAAGTGATTAGCCAGCGATGTGCTCACTGATTTTTCCTTTTCCATGTTGAAGCGTTGAAGCACTTTCTCCACGTAACTCTCTTGTGACATTCATAGCTTCCTTGATTTGCGGTCGCGAAAAATTATAATTTCCAGAATTTGCTTCGCCGGTCCCAAATCCTTCATAGCAAAGGATTTTCCAAGCTGTCGCTTTAATTCCGTGATCCGAGAAGTATTACGCACAACAATCAGCATATCATCCACATAGAGTAAAAGAATAATAAAATCATCCTCTGAGAAAGTCTGAACAAAAACACAATGATCCGAGGTCGTTTTCTGATAGCCCTGACTGACCATGACAGATTCAAACTTCCTGTACCATTGCCTTGGTGCTTGTTTCAAGCCATATATACTCTTCTTGAGATGACACACTAAGTTCTCCTTCTCCTTGACTAGGAATCCCTCCGGCTGCTCCATGTAGATTTCTTTTTCAAGGTCACCGTGAAGAAACGCTGTTCGCACATCCATCTGTTCAACCTCCAGATCAAGAATAGCAGCTAACCCGAGCACCACTCGAATGGAAGACATCATTACCAGTGGTGCAAAGATCTCGTCAAAGTCAATACCCTTTCGTTGATTGAAGCCCTTCACAACTAGTCTTGCTTTGTACCTCGGTTATGAGCTGTTTTTATCTGTCTTCAATCTGAAGACCCACTTGTTCTTCAATGCTCTTCTTCCCTTTAGCAGCGTTGTCAATTCAAATGTATGATTTTCATGCAGCGATGCCATCTCTTCTTGCATAGCTTCCATCAACTCCGCCTTGTGTTCATCCTCTATAGCTTCCTCGAAGCATTCGAGCTCTCCTCCATTTGTGAGTAACACATACTCCTCGGCTGACAGACGAGTAGGGGGTCTTCGATCTCTCGTGGATCGTCGGAGTGGAACAGGCTCAATAGACTCTGCAGTATCAGGAGGAACAGCCTCATCCTCATTATCCTCGGGCATTGTAGTCTCGTGATCTTCTTCATCTTTAACATTACCTTGACTTTCATTCTACTGACGAACAGGTGTCGGCAGAAGATCTGAATCACGTGCCCGACTGTCATCATTCTTGGAGACAAACTCTGAGTCTTTGCCGATATCCTCTATAGTCTCATTCTCAACAAATACGACATCCATAGATCGAACCAGCTTCTTCTCAATTGGATCATACAGTCGATACCCAAACTCATCTTCCCTGTAACCGAGAAATATGCACTGTCTGAACTTTGACTCCAGCTTGGTCCTTTCATCTTTGGGAACGTGAACAAAGACCTTGCATCCGAATACGCGCAAGTGATCGTAGGATACATCTTTTTCGGTCCATATCTTTTCAAGCACTTCACCATTCAAGATACTGTGTGGTGACAAGTTGACAACATGAGCCACGGCCCTCAAGGCTTCCCCCCAAAACGATCCAGGGAGCTTTGCCTCTGAAAGCACACATCGGATCCTCTCCATCAAAGTCCTATTCATCCGTTCGGCTACCCCATTCAGTTGCAGTGTCTTCGGTGGAGTCTTTTGATGACGAATTCCATGAGATCGACAATACTTATCAAAAGCTCCGATGTACTCCCCACCATTATCACTTCGGATGCATTTCAGTTTCTTCCCCATTTGCCTCTCAACCAAAGCATGAAAATACTTGAAGAATACAAAAGCTTGATCCTTCGATTTCAGCGGATACACCCATAATTTTTGAGAACAGTCATCAATAAAGGTGATGAAGTAGAGTGCACCTCTAAGAGTTTTCACATTGAATGGGCCACATATGTCGGTGTGGACCAATTCAAGAAGATCTGTCTTCCTTGTAGATGAATTGCCGTTGAATGAGATCCGTCGTTACTTTCCAGCCATGCAATGAGAACAAGTCTTCAGCTAAGCTGTCTTTACACCTTGAAGACAATTTTTCTTCGCCAAACAGTTCAGGCCCTTCTCACCCATGTGACTCAATCGACAGTGCCACAAATCTGAAAGCTCCTCATCTCTAGCAACATGCACATCTCCAACTGTAATCGAGGCTTTCAACACATACAGATTGAAAACTTTCTTGCCCCGAGCCACAACTAGAGACCCTCTAGTCAACTTCCATACTCCTACGCAGAAGGTGCTGCAAAAGCCCTCATCATCAAGCTTGCCAGCCGAGATCAGGTTCAATCGAACATCCGGGACATATTTAACATCCTTCAACAGCAGCTTGGTTCCATTATTCATGGTGAGACACACATCACCATAGCCAGCAATACGGGACATAGCTTCATTGCCCATTTTCAACACTCCAAAATCACCAGGAGTGTATGATGTGAAGAATTCCTTCCGTGACGTGACATGAAGTGAAGCACCACTGTCCACCACCCAGCTTGTCTCAAGATCAGCTAGATTTACCACCTCATCCTCTTGGCACACCATCCCAAGATCAGTCCTGGTAATAACAGTAGCTCTTTCTTCCTCCCGAGTCTTGTCAGTCTTCTTCTCACTACCTTCAGCATTCTCATGCTTTCATTTGTAGCAGTACTTCTTGATGTGGCCCTTTTTTGCCATAGTGATAGCACTCTAGGTTTTGATATTTGGACCGTGACTTGCTGCGTCCTTTTTCTCCTGATATCTGGTGGCGACCTTTACTTTTTTTCCTAAATTCGGTCACCAGCACCTCAGAATGATAAGACGATGATGTCCCTTGTGACCGTCTGGACTCGTTCATAAGTAGAGAGGCAATAACTTCGTCCAACTTTAAGGTATCCTTGCCGAACAGCAAGGTTGTGACGATGCGATCATAGGTGGCTGGTAGAGAGGCCAGTAGAACCAGTGCCTTGTCCTCCTCCTTGATTTTCTCATCAAGAGCGGACATCTATGTCAATATCCGGTTAAATTCATCCAAGTGCTTCTCAAAGCTCCATCCTTCTGATAACTGTAAGCCATAAAATTACTTCTTTACTTGCAGTTTGGTTGTCAGAGATTTGGACTTGTAACGGCTCTCCAACTTCTCCCAGATCTCCGCCGGATCAGTTAGACCAATAACTTCTTAGAGAGTATTGTTCGCCAGGTACAACTTAATAGTGCAATTTGCAAGATCTCTCTTGTCTTGCCATTCATCGTTCGGTCATTTTTTCAGGCTTTTCATCTTTCTTCTTCAACACCTTCACTGTCCTTTCTCTCATCAGAATGTTCTTCATCCTCTCTTACCAGAGAATAAAGTTCCCCTACCCGTTGAACTGCTCAATGCCAAACGACAGATTCTTTGATGATGAAGATGCCATCGATTCAAACAAGTCACAATACCCAACACGAACCAATATCTCTGATATCACTTAGATTTAAAAGCTTGTTTGAACTGCGAGAACATACGTGATAGACAATACTAAGCACACAATAAACAATCACAATCAAGAAAGATGTAATTTTTACGTGGAAAACTCTCTATAAAACAAGGGAGAAAAACCACGGGACACAGACTCCGAAATTTTCACTATCAGCAGTTGATCGGTTATACAAACCTCAAATCACAAAAATAATATCAACTAACTGTGGACAGCCCTTACAAGAAGTATAAGGAATAAGAGTAGAGATGGAACCCGGTAAATGTTCTTCACGGTAGCAAGAGTCTCGTACGTGGGATTGTCGAAGACTGGAAATTGATTGAAAACCCGAACGGAGGCTCAATTCTTCATCTTCTTCTTTTTCTCTCTGTTTTCTCTCTTTTTTTTTCTCTGAAACGGCGTTCAAATGGATTGCATAATCCTAAAAGCGAAAAAACAGCGTTTTATATAACCACCGGGAGCAATCCGAGAATGTTGAGCCCCCACTGGGCAAACGGCCATGGCGATTAGAGTGCCCGGTGATCTGTGTGGGGGCGATGACTCACGTTGCTATGGAGTTGACAGTTTTCACACTTGCGCACAAAGTCCATAGTATCGTACTTCATCGTTGGCCAGTAGTATCTCTGCCTCATGAGCTAAAAGGTTAGGTCATTTCCTCCGATGTGGGACCCGCATATCCCAAGGTGCACCTATTGGAGGGCATACTCGGCCTCCTCGGGGGCGAGGCACCTTAAGTAAGGGGTCGAGAATCCCCACCGGTACAACTGGCCATCCATAACCGCATACCACCCCGCTGTCTTCTTTACCCTCTTGGCCTCGTTCGGGTCCTCAGGCAATGTGCCGTCAGATAGGTACCTCAGGTAGGGAGTTATCCAAGTGCTGTTGTTAGACACTTGCATCACTTCTGGCTCGGGGTCCTCGACACTGGATCTGTTTAGAACTTCACGCATCCCTTGAGCATACTGTTCTGGATCTCCCGAAGCCGCTGCCCTTGCCAGCGTGTTGGCCTTGGTGTTTTCTTCCCTCAGAATGTGGACGAACTTGACTGCCTCGAAGTTTGAGGTCGCACTCCTGACTTTGGAGAGGTACTTGAAGAGCTGCGGGTTGTTGACTTCAAAGTTCCCGCGACTTAGTTAACGACCAATTTGGAGTCGCTATAAATTATTAGGTTTTTGGTTGAGCACTCCTTAGCTAACTGAAGCCAAGCCAGCAAGGCTTCATATTCCGCGACGTTATTGGTGGCCGAGAACCCCAAGGTTAGTGAATATTTTATTTCCAACCCCTCGAGCATGCGCAGAACAACACTAGCTCTGCAACCGTTCTTCATCGAGGAGCCGTCCACGTGCAGGGTCCACGTCGGTGCCTTGCTGAACTCGTTTGCACCAGGCTGGCTTCCATCGCTATTGGCTAGTGCTGTTGTCTGAACAACGAAGTCCGCGAGAGCCTGATCTTTCAAGGCTGGCCTCGGGCGGAATTCGATATTGAATTCTCCTAATTCAATGGCCAATTTGACCAATCGTCTAGATATCTCGGGCTTCTGCAAGATGGCCCTCAATGGCTGGTCAGTCAGGACCACTACCCTGTGCGCCTGCAAATATGGTCTAAACTTTCGCGCGGAGTAAACCAATGCCAAGGCAATCTTCTCTGTGATCGGATACCTAGTCTCGGCATCCGCTAGGGTATTGCTCACGTAATACACGAGCTGTTGTCTCCCGTGTTGTTCCCGTATCAGAGCCGAGCTCAAGGCCGTGTCGGACACGGAGAGATACAGATACAGCTCCTAGCCCAGTTAGGGAGAAGCTAAAAGAGGTGGGCTCGAGAGGTAGTTTTTGAGCCATTGGAATGCATCTTCGCAGTCGTCACTCTACTGAAAGTCTTAGGTCTTCATTTCTCTCAGGGCCTTGAAGAATGGTAGGTGCTTCTCGGCCGGTTTGGGCAGGAAACGGGAGAGGGCCACCACCCTCCCGCTAAGCTTCTGGACCTTCTTTACTGTCCGCGGGGACCGCATGTCGAGAATGGCATTTATCTTTTCTGGGTTAGCTTTGATCCCCCAATGTGACACGATGTAACCCAGGAACTTCCCCGATGCTACGCCGAATGTACACTTGCTCGAGTTGAGCTTCATCCGGTGGGTCCTGAGTACGTGGAAGGCCTCCACCAAGTCCTTTATGTGGTCACCGCTCGCCCTACTTTTAACAAGCATGTCGTCAATGTAGACCTCCACGTTCCTGGAATATTTTATTTACGAGTCGCTAGTAAGTCGCGCCCGCATTCTTGAGACCAAAGGGCATTACTTTGTAACAGTATGTCCCTTGGTCTGTCATGAATGAAGTGTGCTTTTCGTCCTCGGGACTCATCTTGATCTGATTGTAGTCTGAGTACGCGTCCATGAAGCTCAAGAGCTTGTGGCCGAATGTTGAATCTACAAGCTGGTCAATTCTGAGCAGTGGGAAGCTGTCCTTGGGGCACACTTTATTGAGGTCGGTGAAGCCTATGCATATCCTCCATTTTTCACTGCTCTTTTCCACCATGACCACATTGGCCAACCAGTCCGGGTATTGCACTTCTCTGACGAACCCAGCATCTATGAGCTTTTTGACCTCCTTGCGTATGGCCACCAGCTTCTCCGTGGAGTAATTCCTGCGCTTTTGCCCGGGGGCTTATGGCAAGAATCAATGCCCAGCTTGTGGACCATGATCTCGGCGGAGAATCCTGGGATGTCACTGCGCGACCAGGCGAACACGTCCGAGGTCTCTCGCAGGAAGCTGATGAGTTGGTCTCGAACGGACTCTGGTAGCGAGCTTCCTATGTGAACATGCTTCTCCGAATCCCCAGGATCCAACGAGACTTGAACGGTTGGCTCCCTAGGCTATGCCTGTTGCAGCGTGGTCTTGTCCCTTAGGTCGAGGTCCTCCATTGGTTGTGGAAGGGCCGTTTGCGTGGTCTGTGCTAAGTAACACATCCGTCTCGTAGACTGGTCCCTGAGGACTTCCCCCACACCATACAGGGTTGAAAACTTTATTTTTAAGTGTGGGATGAAAGTCACTACACCGAGGCGGCCAAGTAAGGGCGTCCGAGTATTGCATTGTAGACCGATGGTAGGTCCACGACTAGAAAGGTAAGAACCTTGGACGCCATCCTCGGATACGTCTCCAATGTTACCTCCAACTGGACAATACCCTAAACAGGTATGACTCATTGTCTAGCCCATAGAGTGTCCCTTCTAGTGCTCTCATTTGACTTTTCTTGAATCCCAACTTGAAATAGGCATTGAGGTATAGCAAGTTCCTAGAGCTTCCATTATTAATAAAAATTCGTTTTATCCAGTAGTCATCTGCTTCATCTGAAATGAGTGCAGTTACAACCAAAGGATCAGAGTGGGGGGAAGTTACATCGGCCATGTGCTTATTACTAAAGTAGATGACTTTGTCTTCGTCTCCGAGTCCTGTCCTCGGCCTCTTAGCTGCGGTGAGCTCCTACCCGTTTCCTCTGGTCGGCCGGCTTGATATCATGTTCACGACCCCCACAGCCACTCTGTTTCTGGGGTGCTCAACTTCGACGTCGCCCGCTATTCCGGAAGCTTGTCTGGGTCTTTGTAGGAAGCGATTGAGGTGTCTCCTCTTGATTAGCTCCTCTATCTCCTTCTGCAGAGTCCTGCAATCCTCCGTGCTGTGGCCCCCGGAGCGGTGGTAGTTGTAGTATTTCGTTTGGTCGCCACCTCTCGGGTTTTTCAGCGGCTTGAGCCACTTTAGGAATTTTTCTTCCTGGATCTGCATCAGCACGTTGGTGCGGATGTCGTTCAGTGGTGTGAAGTGCACAAGCCTCGACTCTCTCCGGATATTCTGCTCAGACTTGTGCTGCTTCTTTGCCGTCTGGAGACTCTGATAGTCCCCGGCCTTCCTCTTTCCTTCCACCACCTTTGGATGGGGATGCTCGTCCCTTTCTGGCCGTTTAGCGTCGTTGGCCTCTTCAGCCGTGATATACACTCTGGCCACATCCTTGGCCTCCGCAAAGGTCTGGGGACCCTTATGGATGAAGTGCTTAAAAAAGGCACCTCCCTCCCGAGCCGGCAGGAAAGCCTTTAACTTTACTTCGTTAGTCAATTTGGGGATTTGCCTGGCCTCGGCTACGAATCGGGCCAGGAATCCCCTTAAGCTCTTCCTGGCGCCTTATTTCACCTGGGTAAGGTACCAGGACTGCTTCTCCACCCCTCGGCTAGAGGTGAACTGCGAGAGAAAGGCTATTGCCAATTCACTGAAAGTGCGGATGGAGTCCGCCGGCATCCCATAGAACCACATCCTCACATCCCCCTTTAACGTCAAGGGGAAGCATTGGCACATGGTTGTCTTGTCCAAACCCTGCAGACTTAAGTGTTCTCGGAAGTGATTGAGATGGTCCATCCGGTTAGCGCTCCCGTCATAAACCTCCAGGTTTGGCATCTTGAATTTTGGAGGGAGCTTCCTCGTCTTGATTTCTGTTTTAAACGGGGAATGGAGCGCATTAGCCCCTCCTCCGCTGCTTTCACTGAAGACACAGTTCCACCATCTTTCCAATCTTTCCTCGACCCGGAGCGGGGCGGTTACCTTCTTTTCGTTAAGGTAATGTCTCAACTCGTAAGGTTCACGGTCCGCACGCCGCTCGGGGGCTGCCCTGGTCCCTTGGGGGGGACCATCCTGCGGAATTGCCTCTCGAGCGCTGCACTCATGGCGACTTTGGAAGGTTCCAGAGTTGTGCCTCTCTAGGCTCTCTTCTCGGATCCGAGGACTCAGACGGCCCTCTAGCCCACTAGGGGCCTTGCTACTGGAAGCGACTTGGGTCCTCGGGTTTTCATGCTGGCCGGGTTGCCTGTCTCTGCGATCTCTCCCCCTGCCCCTGCTTTGGGACGTCCCAGCTTGGGAGGCTCTGGAAGGGGCTTCTCTTGCCCGCTCATCAATCTTGAAACAGAGTGTTTCGAAGGCCTTGGACATGCCTTCTATCTTGGCTGCCAAGGCTCTGACAACTGGATCATGATAGTTTTCTACCCCAATGCAGGGGTCGGGGTCATCGTTTTGTGAGGTCACCTCTCTAACTGGTACACTCGTCTGTGCCCTTGTGTTTACCATATTGGACTTTGGAGTTGGGGCCGTCGGAGTGTTTTTGTACGTTCTGTGAGGATGTGAAAAGCATACTTTTAGTCTCTTTCAACATATGGTGCCAATGTTGCATCCTCGAGTTTCGACCGCCATACAACGAGAGTCTGAGTTCACACTTTGCACTCTTTCGATACCCTCGGATGGACAGATTCGTGCAACACAATAGTGACCATTAAACTCAATGAGAATGACGTGACAAGAAGAAAAAGGGGCGGAGGGTACAATACACGAGGATTTTACGTGGAAAATTCCTTCTTTAATAAAAGGAAAAAAACCATGGTGATGGGATGCTGGGTCCGAAAGTTTCCACTACACTTAGAATGGGTTACAAATAATCATAAGGGCACTTTTGATAGTCACACATGATAGCAACACGTGAGATCTTATCCTCTCTTCTCTTTTCTAGCTTTCTCTCTTGCACCTTTTTCTCTTTTTCTTTCTTTCTCTTAGACGCTGTTCAGAGTGTGTATGCAGAATGCTAACTGTTGAATCCATTTCTCAGTCGTTTAAATGAGGTATTTATAGGGGGACATCCCTTGAAATGGGGACACGTGGAGTTGGCGTGTGCTGGGAAGCCAGCCACCAACTCTGCTGATTTGGCGTGTGCTGGGAGGCCAGTCATCCACTCTACTGATTTGGCGTGTGTTGGGAAGCCTGCTACCAACTCTACTGATTTGGCTTGTTAGGTGACGTCAGTCCCGTAATGATTGAGCGTAATCTGAGCGCCATGATTTCCTGAGGAGGTAGCGTGTTGCAGAGAATGCGTGCTCCTTGGTAATAGTGAGATGTTTGAGCTGGCGTGCTCGGTCTCCTTGGCCCCCTTTTCCCATGATCTGACAATTCAGAGATCAAGAGATAGTCCTCGTACCTAAAAAGCCTTTTGGGTTTTTGCCGAATCCTCAGGCTCATAGAGTTAGGTTCTTGGACATTAATTGGGAGTTTCACTTGTTAGAGGCCCTCGGGATTTCATTGTTGTGTTCTTGGCTTCATGTCCTCGGGATTCTATAAGAGACATAGGTCTCTTATAGTGTCTTTGGGCCTTCTGGATTAAATTGGTCTCTTGGGCCATTACAGCCATTTGGGCTTCTTGTGACGCTGGCCCATGTCCTCGGGTTTCTGAGGCTAACTTAACCACTTAGGCTAAGTTAGGCATCTTCGGCCTCTTGGGACGTGATGGACTGCCTTTAGGCCTCTTGGGCCAAATCATTATCGTAAGCCCCTTGGTTCGTAGACTTAACTTTTTGGGCTTTTCTTTCTGGGCCCTGGGTGTCGGGACCTATCATATA
>JAODPA010106616.1:0-20284 GCA_025585075.1 Nepenthes mirabilis
GTAGTATTATTAAAAAATCGAGAATAACAAATATTAAACGAAGTTAAGATTCTTATTCATGGTTTTTGTGGGATATGTATTCCAGCAACCACCAACAGCCTAAACCCCGCCGCCAACCACCACCGTCCGCTGTCAACGCCCAACACGAGACGAATGAAATGTTATTTTCATTTTGTAAATTTGCTTTCCATTATTGACACATCGAACGGCACTCCTCCTCCCCGTTTCCGATTTTTCCTCCATCTCTGATTATGCAGACTTTTCTGCGCTTCTCCTTCCTCGCCCTGTTTTTCGTCTGTTTTAAGAAAATACTAAAACAAAAATGCTCTCTCTCCTATCATATTCCTTTTTCGATTTTTTTATACAAATTTTATAAAAAAATATCAAAAAAAGGAAAAAAAAAATCCGCGAAGCACAGGAGCAGGATCCCGGGAGCCTACTCCACCAATTGGTATCCAGCACGGCAGGCTCCACCTCCTCCATCAACTCACATGTGGAACCAATCTATTGTTACTGTGACAAAGAAGACAAAGATGGGTTTTTCTCCCATTAACCCCAAAAGGTATATTATTCCATTTTCACTTAATTTATCATTTGTTTGTGAGAATATTTGATTTTGTTCTTATTATTTTTTAATCCTGTGTAATTGGTTTGAATTAGTTATGGGCGTTACTTTGCACGATTTTAGTTAGGTTTTTTGGAAGTTTCTATTTGACTGGAAATGTCATTTTGTTTTTAGATTCAGTTCTAACTTTTGTGTTCAGTTTGATTGGATTTTGCTTAACTTTCAGGGGCAAAAGATGGTGTTCGATATTAGATGCTAATATTGAACAACATCTGGCGGCAAACTGAATTGTGATTTTTCTGGTTATTTTTTATTCAATTTGTTATGAAAGTTGGTGCATATCGGAATATGAATTTGGATCCAAGAGGTTTCGGAGCGGGTTCTTGGATCTTTAAAACTAAATCCTGTGCATTACAAACTCAATCAAGAGTTCCAATTAACCTCTGACACTTAAATTAGAAATTAAATATAGATCTAAGAAGTTTGAGAGAATGAATTGAGGAGAATAGAAATATTTGGAGGAATAAGCTTTGAGAAAATTTTTAAGGAGGTGTTTTGGAAGGCAATCTCCTAATCTCTTTTGAGGTTCAAGTGTTACAAGATTTGTATTTTTACAAGTGTAGGAAATAGGAGATACAAGAGATCTCAAAACATGCAAAGATGCCAAGATTTGATGATGCGAAGATTAGGAGATGTCATTCATGTGTTAAGGGATTTTGTATTTATAAGGACATAGTGCCCATTATTCTGGGTTCTTGGTGCTGTTCTCCTGAGAAGGGGTTACTAGCTGTTCCAATTGTTGCCATACTTGGCTGATGAAATGCATGTTTGTGATTGTGGTTCTTGGTAAACTACTTCAGATTATGGTATCATGAGGATTGTGGCTGTTATGCTCACTGATGAGGCAATATTAGGGAATCTAGAAATTAGCTTAGTATGGAAAGTCAACTATTTAGCTTGATTATTCGCCCTCATTGGCTTGTCCCTTCTGATTTATCTTTACCAACCTGCTTCTATTGCAGATGTGCTCTGACTCCCCCAATTCTTTGGCAACTCGGTTATCCGATCACTTGGTCACCCATCTTATTGCTGAAACCTTTGAGTCTGGCCCGTTTGATGGCTACCAGGTCACTGGAGCGGACGGCTGACAGCCAGGCATACTGACAATCTAGACCCATCATCTTGATCTCAACCGGGCCGGTGGGTTCGGGTCAGCTTGAATTTTGCCCAGACCATCAAAAGTGATTATGTAGTTGTTTTGGATTCAATCATTGGGTTTTGAACAATTTTCTGGGTAGCAAATCTTATGTCTATGATAAAACGATGATCAATAGGCATCAGTTGGTTTTGATATGAGGTTTGTGTGGTGTTGATGGTTGTAGCTAATGGGGTATTGAATGGAAAGGTTAGAGGATAAAGACAAGAGAGAGGGATTTGGAGCAAACTCCAGAAGTTAATCACAAAGAGGGAAAAGGCACGCAGAGGAAAATTCATTTTATGGAAGGGTGTTGTGGTCATTGGGGTTATATATGATAGTTTTGAAACATTAGGGTAGCATTTGGTTGGAGGGAATAGAAATTCCACTCTCCTTATTTCCAGAGAAATAAATATTCCTCCGTTTGGCTACAATTTAATTGGGAATAAATATTTTCACCTTTCATTAGAAAATAGTAATTTCCACATATGTGGTAATAACTATTCCCATTTATTGTTATTATTATTATTATTCTCACTATTCTCACTATTCCTATTTTATTCCTCATACTATTCTACTAACCAAATAATATTTTTGAGGGAATAGAAATTCCACTCTCCTTATTTCCAGATTTTATTCCTCATACTATTCTACAAACCAAATAATGGTATACTAATTCTCACTTTATTCTATTCTAACAATTGAGTATAGGAATAATAATTCTAATTCTATTCCCATCCTAAGTTATTTCCTAGAAATAACTATTTTATTTTCACTTTATTCTATTCTAACAACCAAACATACCATAAAAGTTAAATAAATATGCTACTCCTCATGGAACGTGTGTGAATTGCCCCTTCCATTTTGTTGATAATGTACTAGTCGAGATTAGTAATGCTTGTCTTCCTCTTTTTGAATGTCTATTTCAACAACCTTTTTTTTATGTTGAAGGACCTCCTTCCTTTCCCTTGTCATCCTGTGAGTATGGGTACAAATCCCTCCGCATGACTTGCACAATAACTCAAGATTGAATCCATGGCCTTGAATCTAATTGCACCATCTCAAGTCAACCTTACCATTATGATACTGCCCATGTTGGTTATCTCAAGTCTAATCAAACATCCATCGCAAAGGTGGAATTTAAAGCCATTCTGGCATTCATACTCAAAAAATCCACAGTCACCCATTGGGAATTGCTGCAAAATCCTTATGCCCTCGACATTATTTTTGGTGGCCAATGAACCATTCCCATTGACAAATTTTGTTCTGGGTTCTTTACTTCTGGTGGTCAATAAACCCTTCAGGGTGAAGGACTATATTAGGACCTTTAGTTCTTCGTCAGGAATCAAGGTCAGATAACTAGACGAAGACAAATATTGAGCCATTCTGTCACTATCTTGTATAAAATATTGAAAATTCTGTTTAGTTAATTAGTTATTTTGTTACTGTTGATTAGTTGTTTTGTTTTTCTCTTATTCTAATTCAGTGTCATATATATGTGTATGGGTGTCCCAATTGTATTGAGTACAGAGAAATAAAAGGAAATGAATACAGAAGAGGCTGCTTGCTCTCTGTTTTCCATCTGCTGCTCCCTATTCTTCATCTGTAGCTTCTCTGTGTTCCTTCGGCTTCTCTTCTTCTGTTTCAACCATTTTTCACATGGTATCAAAGAGTTTTCTTCTTTAATGGCATCTGTCGATAGTCAGCTTTCTTCTTCCATTTCCCTTCCTCACATCGGCCATGAAGATCAAGCCAATCCCTACTTCGTCCATTATGGTGACAGCCCAAGAACATTATTAATGGAACAGATACTCACTGGTGAGAATTATCACTCATGGAGCTGCTCAGTGCAAATGGCCTTGAGTGCCAAGAACAAATTAGTTTTTGTCGATGAATCCTTGCCGAAACCTAATACTGATGATTCAGTTTTTCCTGCTTGGCAAAGATGCAACCATATGGTCGTGTCTTGGTTGCCTAATTCTCTATCTAAAGGAATTGTAGCAAGTGTGATGTATATCAGAGATGCTAGAGGTGCATGGCTAGACCTAGAAGAAAGATTCTCTCAAGGAAATGGTGCTTAAATTTTTCAATTGAAGTGGTCCATTGAATCTGACTCTGAATCAGTCCTCAATAAGGAGTTACTTTGAAGACTTATTGACAAGAGCTCCTCGGCTTTAGATCTATTCCAAGATGTAATCACAGTAATTGCAATTCATTCTAGGTGTTTTCAGAAAGGCAAGAGGAGGAATATGTTCTTCCATTTTTGATGGGACTTAATGAGAGTTATTTCCACATTTGAGGTCAGATTCTCCTTATCAATCCATTACCTTCAATTAATAAAACATTTGCTTTAGTCTCTCTAGAAGAAAGACAGAGAGAAATCATGACTTTTGGAGCTTCCAATTTGGATTCCATTGCTATGCATGGGAAAACCAATACTATAGGAGTTCCTACAAATGTAAGCAGACAAAAATCATGGTTCTAGAAGGAAAGAACGACCTACTTGTAGTCATTGTAGAATTCTTATTGACAAGTGCTTCAAATTACATAGATATCCACCGGGCTTTAAATCTAAGACTAAGGGCTATGTGCAACAAAGCTTGGAAAATCAAGTAGCAATGTTAGGAACTACAGATGAGAATTATTGACTCTCTTTCTCAAAGGAGCAATTTCAAAAGCGGCTGGCCTTAATACAACCCGAGAAGAAAATGGGACCTGAATCTAACCCATCATCTCTGTTTGTTTCTTAATCCCCATTGCAGCTATCTGCCTCTCTAGCAAGCAAACTTAAATCTGATTCATCTGTAATGAATTTCTCAGGTTCGACATGTCTTGCTTCTGCTTATACTTCTTTCCATAACTTAGCCACATGGATTTTGGACACTTGAGCCACAGATCACATGTCCTCTTCCATTTCTCTTCTAACCACAATTACTACCACTGTTTCAGCTTTTGTTAAACTGTCAATGGAACCATTTACCTGTTACACACATTGGCTTATGTTAAACTATCAAAGTCTTTGATTTTGACTGATGTGTTATGCGTATTTTCTTTTCCTTTCAAAACCATATTTCAGTCGGTTGCCTTATAGAGACACTCAATTACTTTTTGTTTATGCTAAATGACTATTGCTTTGTATAGGGCCTGTGCAACTGGACAAAGATTGGACTTGCTAAAGAAAAGGATAGCCTCTACTACCTGCTGAATAACGAGCAAACCCATAGGAATATTTAAAGCGAGAACCACCCCAACTCATCTGATTATCAACATTAGTCTATCTAATAGTAAAATGGATGAAAATATCGGTATTGGTATTGGTCGCAATCATATCGGTATTTGACATATCGGACAATACGTATCGGTATTAAATATATTTGATGAAAAAGTTTTTTAAAAATCGTAAGCCGGTATAACCATACTAACCTACATAAACATATCGTAATATTGTCGCGATATTAGAAAATATCGGTATTGGGTGGCCTCAATATCGATATATATCGGCCGATATTTGTATCAATAGTTGTTGTAGTGATTGTCATATCTTATTCTTTAGTCTAAGCAGTCTTATAGCATTCTAAAAATAGATCATATCCCAAACTGATTGCAGCCTATCTCCACAAGATATTGAAAACATAGTTCAACATTCAATGCCTAATTTATGAAGATTGGACTTTAAATCCTGCAAATGGTTTGCATATAGTTTTGGCGAGGAGCAAACTTTTTGTGATCAACAGTAACTTGTTTGCTATATTTGTAAATACAATCTGTCATTATTCATGGATAAATCTCTATTTCTTTTTTCTTTTGCTTATTTAAGATTAGGCAGATACTATTGAGAGCACACATTGAAAAATTCAAGTTTGATTGGAAAGTGTAATAGCAATGAATCAAATTCCACAGTTACTCAAATCCCATAACCATCTAAGGGAATGCTGTCCAATAATGCCAAAATACAGCTCATTTACATTGATGATTCCATAATTATTGTAAATTTACGGTTTTCTCCTTTAAAATTACATCGCTGTTTTCCATTACAATTCATAACGAAGCTCGCCTTGTAGAAGTTGCCCTAGAGCTTGTTTCCACAGAGACTCTTGATTTCCTCAGTTTTGATTTGCATAACCATTTACTCTCTCAAATATGGATTTTAAGCTTCCAGATCTTAATGAACTCCCAGAGGAACCGGATGATAAAATTGATGAGGGACAAACTCTTGCTCTCTTGGTGAGTTTTCAGTCAGCTCATGAATTAAAGATTCCATAGTATCATTTCTTGTACAATTATCTATGGTGTTATTTATTGTTGATGATTTAATAGATTGATTGTTTCCTGATTTATTTGATTTGCAAATTTATGTACATAAATTAAACTAAATCTTTGCAAGTTTTCAATATGCTATCTTCGATCTTCATATTCATATTTGCATTTAGGGTATGCTTGTTTTAGGGCATGGAATCAAATGAAAATTGGAATCGGAGTAAGTTTATCACAAGGAGTGATACACAGATTTCAATATCCAATGGATATTTAATGACTTAATTGAGGTGGATTCAGAATTTTAAAGTATAAACAAATCAATATTTAACTGGATAGTGGATGTCGAAATTTAAAATAGATTTAAGTGTAGATTAAGGGGTAACTAATTCAAGTCCTCCCATCGTCATCCCTACCCTTTTGCCAAACACTAGGAACAAGGATCACCTATCCAATGCTGATTTCGATTCAAATTCATAGGATAAATTTAGCCTAGTGATAAAATGAAATATTGGCTAATATAGAAAAATTTGGCCAATATATACGGTATTGGTGGCTCAATACTTAATACCATAATAATATTACGATATACAGCTATATAAGTAATAAATTATTGTATATTTTCCGATATTTAAAATAATGGATTAGGTTCTAATTCTCAAAAAAGTTGTGTCTGCACATCCGATACCATATATATATCCAAGATAGGCTAGTATAGCTGATATCGATATGCAGTAACCAATACCCATACAGTATTTTCATCCATCTTAGAGAATGATTGTTCTCCAATTTCTTTTTGCTTTTAAAGTAGGTTTGATGTTTCATTCTTTTAATAAGTACTTTTCATTTTACAGCAACACAGGGTCGAAAGTGATTTGGGTCCTCCAAGAAAGCTTTCCATTTATCCATTGGCAGATCGGATAAAGGGATGGAAAATATACCAGAAGGCTCGCACTAATGGAAAACACTCTGACAAGGTATGTTTGAACTTTCTTATTTTATATCATTTATTAGCCTCTTATTTCCATTGGAAATATCAGGAAAATGAAAGATTTTTGGAAAATAATTCTGATTTATTTACTAATTTGATCAAAATTTCCTTCTTTTCCCTATAATATTTTCAGGAGTCTATTTAGTGCCCCTTAAGAAAATTTGACTTTATCATTAAACACGAAATTTCATATTAATCTATCAGCTGTGTTGTTTATCAATACATATAACTTTCAAAATAATGTATCATCCATGTTGTGGAACAATACATATGACATTGAGTATGCTGAGAGATCAAAACAACACACATTAATGTTGGGTTCAACTTGTTGAGTAGTTTAAGTTTACAATTCAGTAAGCAGCGCTCTTTTCAGTTGTGTTTGTCAGCAAATCATAAGTACATGGAGTGTGTGGAAGCGCTCTTTTTGTCATGCTAATTTGATAGAATGCTTGTAAAAGTTTAGAAGTTGCACTTACAAAAGATATGATGAGGGAATGATAGTTAAGGTGATTCGGATACATAAGGAAGCTCATGTAAGGAATGTGAGGTAATTGTAGTTGGAGGAAAGGAAGGAATAGACCGACTTTATAAAGTATAGAGTGTTGTGACAAAAAAATGATTCAAAATTGCTTATATTTTTAGAAAATATTACATTAAATTGAACATAATGGCAAAAAATTGGTTTATATAACCGACCCAATATAGTGCCTTTAACGATGTTACTTTAGCTCATGGATTTTTTTTTTACTACCAAATTCTCCTGATTTTTTAAGGTTGAATTTATTTCATCTAAGTTTTTGACTTCTAGAGATAGTTTATTTGAAAAATTGCCTGCTAGCAGCTCTAATCTTAAAATAGATCTCTTGTGAATTAATATATTCAAGCTAGGAAGTGCATATCCCTTCTTAGAGGCAGCACATAGTCGTCAAACATATATCTGACATTAACACGCTCAGGGCAGATTTGAAATTCTTTATTTGGTAAAGCCGCATTTGGACTTGCAGTTACACTTGCGGACATGGTTTTTTTTTTTTTTTTTGTCATTTTTTATAATCGAAAACAAAAAAAAGTGGGTCTTTTAAATAAACTTGATTTAGTGCTAGTTAGCGAATGTAAAAAGAAACAGTCTTGTTGGATATAACTNGAGGAAGGCGGAGAGATCCAACGTCATGAATATCCAAATCAATTGCTTATGTGTTAGGGAGTTTTGAGAGCCCATTTACTATAAAGTAGTGATTTTGAAATTTCTTTTAGTCACCCTTGGAATACCCTTAATGACGTAGTTTCTAATTGTTCTATATATATCTTAATAGGCCCATATAAAAATAGATGAATTAATGGATACTACGTTACCTGAGAATGTCCTAAGCATGGGCTACAGGATGTCCTCTCTTTAGTGTAAATTAGTATCGTTTTACCAATTATATTCTCATATTAATAAGAAATCATAGCTTTTGGGTAACCTATCCTAAGCATGTTTTCAGGGTGGTCATTTCTAGTGGATTTTTTGCCAAAATATTGCTTATTGCACATTAGATTTAGTCAATACATGCTCAGTTGAAAAAATTTAAAATAAAAACCTAGTAAGTGATATACGAAAGAGAATTGTTTTGGCGATATCGTTTAATTACTCTTGGGACAGCCTCAGGTGATTCCGTGTCCATCCGTCTACCCATTCTTATACGAACCGTTGGTGTAGTGGATCGATGGATGAGCCGCGACATTGTCAATGGTACTTCAATGGTGACTAAAGGGTGTTTCGTAACACTTTCATGTTAGCGTTTTACCATTTGATCGTTCAATATTGTTGGCTATTGGAAATGGGACATTCTTTTTAAAATTATTTTCATACGAATCAATTTTCATTTCATCATTTATCGTCTCTACTGTTCTGCCAATAGCTAAATTCTATATATAGTTGTAATTATCTGCCGGACTGTGGCTTCTTCATCAGCTGCTGCCATTCACGATGAACATATCGTTATCTGTTGTAGTCGTATTAGCGATGTCAGATGATATATATTGATATTAGATATATCAACCGCAAAGGTTTTTTGTGGACATGTTGCTGTTAAGGAAAATCCGACTAATATATCAAGATATATCGTTGGTTCAGTAACGTATCATGATTTTGCCCCGACATTGGAAAAATATCAATATTGAGGGGGTCTGATACCAATGTGCATCGGCTTATATTTTTTTCCCTTGATTCACATATATATTTGGCAACGATTATAAACACAGGAATTTATTTTTCCTGCAGTATTACACCCATCTTAAGTCACAAGTGACGTTTCGTTCTCGTAACGAGGTGGATGATTTCATAAACCATGGATTCCATCCGATGAAGAAGACAAAAGAAAACGCTTGAGTAAGTTCAAAAGTTTTTGAATAATTTATCGAAACAAAATCACCGGTTAGCACATTAAGTTTTGTTATCTGATCTCCGTCGTCATTGCAGGCACTGGAGCATCAACCTCGGAAAAGATCAACGCGGAGGAAGATAACATGGGAATTTGATCCTACGAATGATCGTTCAGATACTTTCAACATCAAACTCGATGCTGACAAGTTCTGTGTCGATAGCTCCGTTGCCCTGCCTTTGCCCGATTTGGCTTCGCCATGGACATTACCTGGTAAATTTTGTTCTTCACTTTCAAACACAATAATTTCCCCCTAAACCCTCCTAAATCATGCTCGGTATGATGAAAATTTAGGTATCAATCGTAGTTATATCGGGTGATACGCATTAGTATCTATCAGACATAGAATGTATTTTTATATCAGTCGATATATCGAAGAATATTAAATATATCGACCTATATTTTAAATATCAGTCGGATATATTAATACATGTCATATATACCACGGCGTATTTTGATTCTGTCATGGTGTTAGATGACATAATACTGATATAAATCAGTCGATATTTTACATATTGATTGATATTTTATTTCATGGGGCCCGGTTTTATTACTCCATAATTCTTATGTTGTAGTTCGGAAAAGGTGGAAAATGATGGTGAATTCTGTGGATGCATCAAGGAGCCGGCCAACTAATATTCTCAGGTAGTTATTTTATTTTATTTTATTTTGTGGTAAGTATTTCGGCATTTACTTGTTCTTTTCTGTGTGAAATAGTTAAGGCCGCGTTTGGTATGGTGCTATTAAAAATAATTAATGATATATGCTAATGTCACTATTTTTAAGTACTATCATGTCCCGAGCCAAATTTGATTGGATACACGTGAAAAGCGACTCGCAACGAATCAGTTGCGATCAGTTGCCTTCTCTCCCCCTCACTCACTCTCTCTTTAGATATATACACCCCGCATCGAAAGTATGATCGGATGATCGGTTCAACCTTGTGAGAATTTTGCGGATGCCTGAAAAAGAGAGGTCGATTCACTCAGGGATTCTTCTATTCACCAGAAATAGCCCTAGCATTTATTTTCTCTGTTTCGGAATAGATTTCGTGATACTGTGATTTGATTGATTGATTTTGTATATTCCGTTGCTGCGATGACGGGGACAAAACAGCGATATTCCGGTCAACCGGTGTCTCAGCAATTTCCGGCGGGGCCGGCGGCGGGAGGAGGGTTCGGAAATGCATCTCTTTACGTGGGAGATCTGGAGGTTAAAGTGGATGAAGGACAGCTTTGTGAACTGTTCAGCCGAATCGCTCCGGTGGTTTCTGTTAGGGTTTGTAGGGATCATGTCAAGCAATCTTCTCTCGGTTACGGCTATGTCAATTTTAGTACTCCCCATGATGGTTCGTTTTTTTTTTTTTTTAATTTTATTAAGTACATTTCTCTCTAGGTTTGATTTTGATTTTGATTTGGCTTTTCGTAATTTTTTGCGGTTTGCATTGTGGTTTTGAGTACTAAATTTGCTGTNAGTAGTTTAAATTAAAAGATAGTGATTTTTTAATTTAGGAAGAATTTAATATCCATAATAAGGATATTATATCTTTAATACTTTAAATTGATCTGAGACATTTACATTGCCTTTTTTTTGTGATTATTTATGTTGTTGTGGTTTCTATCCTGCAATCACTCCAAGGTCGTTTTAAGTTACCAAAGACTGTGTTACATTCTCAAATACTGAAGCTGCAAAAAATTTATATTAGAAGTTTCAAAAAAGGAAAATCTATAAATCAGAAGTTTCAAAAAACACCCAAAATTTTGGGATTGTTTAGGGGACCCCTTTTAGCCACTTCTACAACACATCCAGGTGATATAGCATTCATATATTCTTTATTCTTATGTGTATTCGTCAATGTGAATCGATGAATGAGATGTGACGTCATTGAGGGTGTACGAAGGGTGGTTAAAGAACACCCCATTACACCACTCTAAATAAATATTGTCTTACCATATGCTGAAACGTCTTTGTTGATCATGCTTGTGAAATCTTGATTATCTGTGATTGCCATTTTTCTCCTTGAGGGAGATTTGATGCTCGTTGGAGAACGTCTTGCATCAATTTACTGTCTGTCATTTTTTTATTTGTTGGAGTTTAGTAATGTGTCAATAACATTTTGACATTTGAATCCCATTTTTATGATTTAAATATTGTCCATGTTTGTTTCTGAATGGAGGCGTTGACATCTGATTGCACTTATTTTTCCAGGCATGCATGTTGTGCTGTGTCATTGTTGCATTTGTTTGCTGCTTTATTGTATCTTTGCACTGATGAATTTTTGTTGTTGCTGACACTCTGTGCAGCTGCCAATGCCTTGGAGATTTTGAATTTTACACCCATCAATGGGAAGCCTATAAGGATAATGTTTTCTCATCGAGACCCTAGTCTCAGGAAGAGTGGATATGCCAATGTGTTTATCAAGAATCTGGACCATTCTATTGATAACAAGGCACTGCATGATACTTTTTCTACATTTGGTAGGGTGCTTTCTTGCAAAGTAGCCACTGATAGCAATGGTCATTCGAAAGGGTATGGCTTTGTGCAGTTTGACCAGGAAGAAGCAGCACAAAAAGCAATTAAATGTTTAAATGGTATGTTGTTGAATGATAAGCAAGTTTATGTTGGCCTTTTCATACGCCGTAAAGAAAGGAATCGAGCAAATGGATCACCAAGGTTTACAAATGTGTTTGTGAAAAATTTGTCCAACACTGTTACTGACGAAGATCTTGAGAGGAGTTTTAGTCCTTGTGGTTTTATCACAAGTGCAGTTGTCATGAAGGATGCAAATGGGAAGTCCAGATGCTTTGGTTTTGTGAACTTCCAGAGTCCGGATTCTGCTGCTGCAGCTGTCGAGAAGCTGAATAATACTACTCACGGTGATAAAGTTTGGTATGTTGGAAGAGCTCAAAAAAAGGCAGAAAGAGAGGCAATATTAAGAGCTAATTTCGAACAACAAAAAATCTGCCGGTTTGAAAAATTACAGGGTGCCAACCTGTATGTTAAAAATCTTGGTGATACCATAAATGATGAAAAGCTGAAGGAATTGTTTTCTGAGTTTGGATGTATGACATCATGGAAGGTGTATATCATTTGCAAAGCTATCTACCTATTTTTACATAACTTTTTCTGAAATAGATCGAAGTTTGTCAATAGTTTTCTCTCTAAAAACTTTTCAGGTCATGCTTGATCAATATGGAGTGAGTAAGGGCTCTGGTTTTGTTGCCTTCTCTACCCCAGAGGAAGCTGCAAGAGCTGTAAGTTGCTTTCTCCTTGCGGACATAAATATTCCACTTCTCTATCCTTTGCTTTTGAGACCCTTTCTTTCCCCATGCTTTAATATTATGCTGTTCTTTCTAATCTTACCCAGATAAATGAGATGAATGGAAAGATGATCGGAAGGAAGCCTCTGTATGTTGCTGTGGCCCAACGGAAAGAAGAAAGGAAAGCAAAGCTGCAGGTATGTTTTCTTAATTGCTTATGAGTTGCATCCTTTGTATTGTGTTTTGCACACATCATTTTGTTAAATTTTGCTCAATGCTGCACGATATTCTTGTGTCATTTGCTTAAGTATTGAATGTTATTTATTGTTACATAATTTTGTAATATACTGAATGATAATATGTGCCTTTTCACTAATCATTCTTCCTGCAAAAAGAACATGATGTTTTTGAATATTTTTTTTTACTTGTGAACATATTCACTTCCTTTGTTAGATCTGAAAGAGGATGCTATTAAGCTTTTAGTTTACTTGGTTTCAGGCTCATTTTTCTCAACTTCAAGCTCAGGGTGTGATGCCATCATTGCCTTCAGGGATCCCTGGTTTCCATCCTGGGGCAGCAAGGCTTGCTCCTCAGCACATTTATTTTGGACAAGGAAATCCTGGACTTATTTCCTCTCAGCCTGCTGGGTATGGATATCAGCAGCAGATCCTGCCTGGAATTCACCCCGGGGTGGGCCCGAACTTTATCATTCCGTACCATATTCAGAGGCAAGGGCAACATGGAAACCGGATGGGTAACAGGAGAGGGAGAAATTCTCGACGGCAGCAGCAACAACAGCAGGTGAACGCCTTTCTTTATTATTTTAAAGAATGTTGTTAAGATCCTCCCACATCCTAGGCTTACTATTGAACCCAAATGTTAAGATTAGAAGTTTGATGGATAAATTGTGGAGATTGACTTGGATAATTTAATAGGTTCAATCTCCATCATTTATCTATCTAACTTTTCGGTTGGTCACTGTTCGATTTACGAGGAGCCTAAAATGTGAGAGGATCTTGATAGCTCTCTATTCTAATAAGGTATTTTCAACTATTATTTTATTATTAAATGATAATATTCGTAAATGTTTAGAAATTGTACCTATAGAAAATACATTAGGGAATGACTTCTAAAATTATTCGAATACTAAGAATGTGGGCAAATAAATTAAAGTGTTTGTGAGAAAATATGAGTCAAGTGTGGTTGGAGGAATTGATGGAAAAATGTAGCCTTAAGAAAACTTAAAGTGTGAGGATATTACATCATTTAAAATTTCTTCTATTAATAGAGGATGTTGTCACTAAATCGAATCGAATGACAAAAATAAATACATATAGCTGACTTCAATTGATATTTTTATTGTTGATTGTTGAGGGACATTGTACATTTATGGTCATTGACAGTATTCTCTACTATTTAATTATTGTTTACTTAGATATTGAACCACAACCCTAGTCAAGGGTACAGATACATTGCAACCACTCTCAAGGGTATTGATCCATCATCCATGGCTCCTCAAGGGCTGGTCGGGTCAATGATGTCTATACCATTTGATGCATCTGGAATGCCTTTGTCTCCTATGGATTTTGCTCGATCTGGGCCTATGCCAATATCTCCAGCAACACTTGCTTCGGCCCTGGCTTCTGCTACCCCACAAAATCAGCATCTGGTATGTCTTCTAAAATGGGTGTCCATGCACATATATCATTTTCCATTATATGCCCCCATATCATGGATAAAAATATTGGTATTAGTATCGATTACAGACATATTAATATCTGTCACGGATGTATTGATGTATTTTATCAATGATACATATAGGCATCGGGTGTCATGTGTGCAAAAAAAAAAAAAATCAGTGGCCACATTAAAAATGAGTTATATTCTAAAATTTAACCATCTTTTATAATCTAATTTGAAGAATTTTAATCAGTTTTATCAAAATTAATTGTGATAATTTTTAGGTCATTGAAAAATGCTTAAAAAATTTTGATCATAAAACTTGAACAACAATGACAATGTAAGTTAAATTGATGATTTGGGATTTTATATATATTTGAAATGTGTAGATTCAAGCTTCTAAAAAGGAAGCAAATCAAAACAAAAAAAAAGGGTAATAAATGTCTGCAGAAATTTCGAATATTGGTTGCAATGGTAATATATTGGGAAAATTTTTGGTATCATGGCCTCCCAACGCCAACAATATCGACTAATATTGTAAATATTAATCCGATATTTTCATCTCTGCTCCGAATTCCCTTGGTTCAGTACTGCTCTAGATTTGGAAGCTCTTCCTTGCTGGCAGCTAATGTGGGCTCTTTTAATAACTCGGCAGTTGCTCGGAGAACAGTTATATCAGCTAGTGCAGCACCTGGAACCCAAGAATGCTGGAAAAGTAACCGGCATGTTGCTAGAGATGGACCCGACGGAGGTACTTCATCTCATTGAGTCGCCCCACGCTTTAAAGAGGAAGGTAGCCGAGGCCATGGATGTCCTTCATTCCTCTGCCTTAGGATCTGATGATGTTAATGGCCAGCTTGCTTCACTGTCTCTCACAGACTGAAAGCTATCTGATTTCCTTATACTCCCTCCTTTTTAGGGCCTTTTTTTTTTGTGGGGTTGAGGAATTCTCTGATTTTTTTTTTTCCTTTTTGGTTTTGAAATTTTGTTGAATTTTCTAGTTACAGTACTATTTCTGCTGAAGTTTCTTTCTGGTTGGGATGCCATTTTTGCCCAAGTATCAGGGTGGAGTATCATTTTTGCAGAAAGTTTCTATTTGTGCTGTACCTTGATTTTTTTTTTTCCTTTTTTTACGTGGGCAGCGCTAATATAGGATTTGGATTATGATTCTCTTAGTACTAACTTGATTTTCTGATTTGATTTTTATGATATTGTCTATACCCTCTTGATCATATCAGTGTTATTTTATAGTTTTTATATCACTTTTTAATGATTGTTCCATGCATGACGATCCATTTTTTTCCCCTTTCTATTCATATTTCTGAGTGATGATGCAGATTTCAACCACTGAATTTGGCTGGTGTAGTTCGCTCCTGTGCCCTTTTATCATGGATTACATGATGTCTCGTCTAATATTTTGCTTCAAAATTTGTTCAATCCTTTGTATATCGATTGTGTGTACTTTCTATACTCATCTCACCTGACAAGGTTTTACAATGAAATGAAATATCAGTATTAAAAATCTTTATACCAACTAGTTCATTGCCATAATAAAATTATAATATATCGTCATACTGGCCGATAACAATGTATAGGACTTCATCAGTCAATGCATCTAATGTTTGTAATATATCAGTCAATATCTGCATAATTACCATTGATGCCCATACGCCAGCAGCAGAAGAGGATTTTTTGTTTTGTTTTGGGGCTGCTAGGTCTAGTTGAAGCCTCAGCTAAGGACATCTACCCCACTTGGATCAAAACTGATGAGATTAGTTGAAATCAGGATGAATGTCTTCTTCTACCCTTTGATCTCTCAATTCAATGGATAGGAGTTCTGAACCATCACACGACATAAACTCCAAATCATCTGCAAAGGCATCTTTGTCGCACTTGGGACAAACATCTTCGTCATCAGCTTCTGTTTCTTTGTATTCACTCCATTTTGACGCTCGCTTTCTGGCCATTGGCATGCGCTTTCTCAGCCCTTTTCTGCAGCTCCGCTGCACATTTCTGAGCAGATCTTTGCTTCCATCCCATCTTGATGCCTCAGTAGTTGATATTGGTTGGCATTTCATCAAATCCTTTCCTACATTTGAAATGATGTTAACAGAAGCCACTTAGATTTTAATGTTCATACCAAACCAGCCAAAGGATGCTAAATGGCAATGTGTTGAGATTTGAAGAGGAAATGAAGCATCACTATGACTAGGAGTGTCAAAAATTCGAAAAATTGAAAACCAGAACAGGTCAATTAGAAAGTATTGCAATCTTTTTGGGTTTTGTTTCTGATGGGATCCGGTAAAAGGAATATGAGGCTCAGATGGGTTACAAAGCATGAAACTGGGGCTAGAGCAAACATGTACTAGTCCGGGAGGCAAATTGGAGATTCAGCTCTGGAACTACTGTGTCCCAAGAAGGTCAAAAGCTATCAACTAAATCCAAATTTCAGAGAAAAATTAACTTCCACAAGCTGGCATGCAATGTCATTGCCGGCTGGAGGTTTCATGGATAGTCAAATTGAAAGGGGTGAAGGTTGTGGCGGCCATCTAGTGGTGGTGGTTTCTTTATTGCTTGTGGCTACGGTGGTCTATCCATGGGGGTGGTTTGCTTTCAGAGTTTCTCAGAATTCTTGGATTAGTAGAAACTCATGGTATTTGTAGCCTGTTAGGAGAATTAATGACGGCACTTTTTATGCACTGCTAGTACAAACACATCCGAGAATTCTTAATGCTAGCAAATGACTTGTATATGGTAGTTCGTAGTGCAGTAGTAACTGTAAATTTCGTAGCAACTCCTAATTTGTATTGCCTATATAGATCAACGGTGGTGGTGGTGGTGGTGGCGGTTTCACAAGTAGCCTAGACAACAAATGTTGTGTTAGAGGATCCAGAACGATTTCTCCACTGGTTATCGGATTAATCAGGAAGAAACAATAGATTATAGTCCATACGAGCAAAGAAGAAAATGTCATATTTAAGTGAAAAATCACTCTCAACTAAGAAAAACAAAACTTACATTCGAGAATAATCTCTATTATATATGAGTTTCAGTTAAAAATAATATTCAAATACTTTTGAGTTACAAAACCTTACATGTAAATAACCCGAGCAAAAGAGGCACAATAACAGGTAAAACATTCTCCATTAAAGATCGAAGAACATGAGCATGATTAACGAAAGATGTAACACAAGAATCTTAGCCCACATAGTTGGCAAGAGATTCATTATAACAATAGATTATAATCCACAAGAAGTTTTGTTTCAAATAAAACTTTCTAATTTTTGACTTATAAAACGCATTGATATTTACACTGAAAATGCCCGCTCGAGCAAAAATCACTTGCGTCTCACACCAACCAATTTTGAAAGCTATCTGCTCAAGCGTTTATGGCGCAAACATTGCACGAAATCATTCTGAAAAGTTTTCTGCTTGAATAGCAATCATATAAAATTTGTTCCACAAAACCATCATTCTGTTAGAGCTTCACTCAAGCAAAAACTTACCTAAACATCATACAAACTTCTATGTATACTTCTCGCTCAAGCCAAAACCTGCGTGAACCTATTTTGCTTAAGCAATCCATCAAATGATGCATTATGGGTCTCGCATGAGTTGTTCCGTCCTAACACGATCATGGTGGTTGCAGTCTAGTGGTGACGGCTTCACTTTTGGTGCTACTGGGCAGTTTATGGAGATCTAAGAGTGATTTTTAATAGGAGGATCACAGTGCTAGAAGAAGCCCGAAAACTCATCAACCGAATATAATAAGAAATTCACTCGAGATTAATTTCCTCCTAGTTCTTTGAATATGTGAGGAAGCAAATATTGAAGCAATCACAGTGCAAAACAAGTAATACAACAAACCTAAATTAATCACATACAGAAACCAACAAATTTTACAAGGCAAACTGACTCAAATCAAGGAAAATCCATGCAATTAAAGTCTTCAAATATAGCTCCATGATAATCAATCAAATTACATAATTTTATTATAGCTATCAACATAATTAAACAACTTTCATTTTAGTCAAATTTTACAGACACTATTGTATAAATAAAAACTAGATAATTATACCAAACAAGAACTAGAATGAAAAATTTTATCTTTTAGAGTCATCGAAAGATAAAATAATTTTGCCAAACATGAGGTAGAAGCATATTCTATGGTAGTTTTACGATATAACAATAACAGTATTGAAAACCCTAGTGTCTCATAATTTGGCTATTTGACCTCTAATAGAACACAAGAACAGACAGGAAAGAGAAGGGTTGAACCACCTTGATAATCGCAATACTCATTTCTGGTTGAAGAAATTGGCCTGCGATTGTAAGATGCCTTACGATTATCGGTGCCGAATCCATCAGATCCACTGCCACAGTTATTCGATTTGGGCTTCTTGAACAATTGCTCTGGTGATTCTGTTAGAATTTTTGGATCAAAGGTGTCTTCTCCTGCATTGTTATTCAACCAATTGAACCCGTTAAAGGAAAACCAGAATCGACAATTTTCACGACTTATTCATGGAAACGGCATTTACAAACGTGTCGTTCGTACTTGTTGCTTTTTCCACTTGTAATTTAAGGTCAGGATCTTTATCCTCGTCAATGTACTCGATCCAATCAGTCCGTTTCTTCTTCCTTGTCTGATCCACGACCGAAGATTCATCATCGTGCCATTTAGGGAAGGGAGATCCATCATCATCAACTGTTTCTTCGGCAAATTTGCGGGACATATTGAAGGACTGGACAAATTGGCGGACATCCTTGGCCATGCATCCCTGAGCGAACACCTTCCGTACAGATTGCTTTTGGTTGCAGACTACGCAGGTCCATTTGTTGCTGCTCTTCTTCTGCTGCTTCACCTGATATAACATCGCCACGACAATCGGGAAAGGAATTAATTAGCATGCCAATTGAAAGACAAAGAAACGGGGAGAGTACGGATGCCTGCATGGTTGAGCATTGGCAGCATTGGAGGGCGATGAAGAGCGCGGACATCGCTGCTGGCTGTGGAACTAGGCGCCGTCTATTTGGTGACTGCCGTCCCTCTGATCTCCATATGAGCGGGTTTTGGAGGAATTTCATTTGGCGCCATTATGAATAATTTACATCAATTTTTTTTTTTTTATAAAAAGTTGTCATAAAAATTCGATTTAAATTACCAATAAACTTAACAATAATAAAAATTAATTAAATATCTTATTACCTGTAGATAAAATAAATAGAGATTTATTTCAGAAAAATAAGAAGAAGAAAAAGAAAATGGGTCAGTATTTTATATAAATTTTGGAACAGGAGACAATACACGTGGTTTTATCCCTAGTTTTACAATCAAAGTTATGAAAATAATTTTCAAATTAAGGTTGTTAAATATAATAACAATGACAAATTCTGCCCAATTTGATTCATTATGATTGTTTAGGCTTAATTAATTGAGTTTAGCAGGTCTAATTGGATCATAAATTTTTATATTATCAGTAAAATATCAAAATGTGGTTATTATCTGGTATTTAAAAAACATTTTTTTAGCTTTAGGTTTTATGACTTTACAATTGTGAGTAGCAAACATCATGCACCTACCGTCGATACTCTAAATCACTGAGATTCTCATGGTAACAGGTTAGCCGTTGTCGCCGGCAAATTGTGCTTTTACAAGCGTAGGAAACCACCCGGTACCAGTGGTCATTTTGAACTTATCTACTGAGTTAGAATTAATTATTCTGTATTTGTGAACCTGCCCTGCGAACATTCTTAGCAACTCATACACCGTTGGACTGACTTGAGACGTGCCGATTTGAGTTTACTATCACAGACTCAGAACCTTTGACTTTGCGGAGTTTTGGTTGGATTGCTACTACTTGGGCACCTCTCCTTGCAAGCTGATTTCTGAACCGGCCCATTAACTATCAAACT
>JAODPA010106627.1:0-20279 GCA_025585075.1 Nepenthes mirabilis
GGTATTTTATTTATATTATATTTTTGTTATAAAAAACTATTATTTGTTTGTCATATATTTAATGTTATTTAGAACTGATAGATCCAACAGTTCATTTGGCTAGTCGAGAATTCGACATACAAGAAAAGCAACAGCCAAATAGAGTTTCCTCCAAGCATAAGGCTCAAAAAGTACCGTGAAAGATCCATACAACATGAACTAGATCCATCCAATGACATATGAGGCATTAGAGCTGCCCGTTGGGCGGACCCGCAAACACAGCTTAGCAATTCCAACTCGACAAATGAGCTCCTGTGATCGCTCTGCCAACGTATGACCCCACACACCTGTAGGTGCGCAGCTTGCAGGTGGGGATAGCCAGCCTATCGTAAGGAGTAACCCGATAGTTCAGAGCGGTGGTGGCAGGCACATACTATTGGCCACTCATAAGTGTAGACCATAATGCCAAGAGACAGTTAGCCAACTCTCTCTACAAATACATTTCCTCCTCAAAAAAGGGAGAGAGCTTGGGAAATGAGGAGGAAAAGAATACCTCTCTCTCAATTGGTTCTGAAATCTATCATTTTGAGACTCCTTAAAGGTCTAGCGACCTACATGCCATTCGAGCGACCGGCCTTGACACTGGAAATCCAGACGCCCAAACACCAGAGTTCAGTCCTTCATCTTTAAACTGCTCCCCAACTAAGCACATTACCGGAGCTCAATCCTCCATCTCTAAGCCGCTCCCCAACCAAGCGCATCACCGAAGTCTAACCCTCCACTAACACTCAATCCCCCAAAATATACATCTACGTATTATTCACTCATCCTTCTATCTTTCAATCTACTCAAGAAAGATTTTTTATTTGAATATTAAAGGACATACCGAAAAGCGATCCCGCAATCCTCTGACCTCCTATTTATTAGTTCTAGTGTGTAAGATCTAAGTTTAAAGTAACAAAAACTGGACCTATTTTAACTTGACCTATCAGAAAGATTAAACGACTTCCTAATTCGTTCGGTGATTCAAATCCAGGAGTATATCATTAGTGTTGTCTATGGAAACAACTAAAAAATCTAACCACCATACTTGCAAGAGCAAACATGGCCAATACCAAGATATAAGTCAACGCACCGGTTATAGACATCATCTCCCATGATGACGACCCCTCTACAAGTAGTCACGAGAATGAACGATAGGCCTCAGACATGTAGATGCATGCTGCTCAGATGGACACCACGTCCCAAGCAGCCCCAAACCATTTGTACCCACCTGAAGGTGCTACACTACACTAAGGGATGCACCCTCCAACTTTTAAACCTCAGCATCTAGAAGGAGGAACGGGAAAGAAAGATAACCTCCTCAGAAGATCTAGTCATTTAATGACCTCGTGGCCTGGGTGGCCCCAAGCGATAGGGCCTAGATGCAGCTGGAGGGTCGATCGAGTCACAAGACGCCAGATGAAAAGCCCAGAACAGCGTGACCCACACTAATCCCGTGACTACAAGAGGCCCCCTACCTAAGAAGAAGTTCTATAAAGCGCCAACAAGTTCTTAGCCGAACTAAAGAGCTCACTATTCACGAGGAAGGTCCAAACGTGACCACTTCCTTGTAGGATCAAGATGCCAAACTGGGAGCCTTGTGTTCAAAGTTTCGATCGGGGCCCCAGCTGGATCACTTCCAGGCTTTGTCAAGCTCGTAGGGCCTCGTGAGCACCTAGCGAACATAGATAGCAAGTAGGAATGCCCTTGGGGGCGGGACTCAACCCTTCGCATACAGTGTTTCATACCAAAAGACACTGCTTGTGCACCAAGTGAGGGCCCCTAGGTACCCATGGGTCTTGTGTCGGCAATAAGAACCCAAAATCCAAAGTCGTGCAGTTGAGCAGCCATCAGCCATCAGCCATCAACGAGAAGGCAAGAGTGCGCCGGTTCAACACGACGGACCCAATTTTTCGGAGTGTAGAGGCCACAGGCAAAAATAACTACCAACAAACTATCACCCCGCTGACAGGGACCATTCCCAACCTCGACAATTCTCCAAAACAAGGTATATGTGTTACGTACACAAAGCAGAAAACTAATCCTATCAGCACTGAACGCCCTCCACCCTAGAAGATGCTACTGATAATTTTTCGCTAAACGCAGGTAAGTCAAGTATGTTCATGTGGGTTGCTTGAGTGTATAAACACATTTATTTTCTTGTTCATTTCATCATGCCAACCATGTAAATGCTTGTATGTTTGCATTAATTCAAAGACCTAAACTACCCCTAAATAGAGTGAATGCCTTCACGTACTCCTCGACCGGCTGCAACCAGCCAAAAAATCTTAGTCCAGTTAACCGAGCGGCTCAAGTGAGATCAAATCCTAAACCTTAATTTTAGCAAACGAGTGGTATAGAGAAGATCAGACATCATGGCCCGGGGAGTTCGCTGACTACGAATTGAACCTACCCACTGGGCGACTATTAAAACCTTATGAGGCTTTTCAGCATGCGTGCGACAACTTTCTTCAATAGGAATGTGTACCATCAGTTAGAAATGGTCAGTGAACTAGGATTAGACGTGCAAAAATGACGATGCCCCCCACCAGGACCTAGCACTAATGATTCTGCGCAAACGACAACCTCGACTCTGCCAAAGCTCGAAGATTGCGACAACCATACCTAGTCAGCCCTAGTGTGGTTCACCCATAAACGTGCCACGACCTCCTCATAGGAGCAAGTATAGTTGGATAGATACATCCATCCATGCCCGATAACAATAGCTGCAAGACTTAGCCGGCAATTATATTTTCTTAGTGTCATAACCACCTCACAGGAGCAAACACAATAATCCAAGCCTGGACAAATACATACATCCAAGCCCAGTAACAATAGCAATAAGGCAATCGACGATTACATTTTCTCAGTGACATTATCTCCCCACAGGAGCCAGCATAGCCAGATAGATACATTTATCCAAAACCGGTAACTATAGTTGCAAGGCTTAGTCATTGATTACATTTTTTCAAAGTCATGACCTCCTCACAAGAGTGAACACAATCAGACAAATGCGTTCATCCAAGCCTAATAACGATAACAATAACTGTGACGGGCTGGGTTATTTTGTTTAAATAACCTCCGTCAATAAACACATAATCTAAGCTCAATAATAATAATATAAGATTTCTGTAGAAAATTAGATAAAATTCCGTTTGTAAATCGGACGTTTGTCAAAATACAAACACCTGTAATTAACTCAATGTAATAATCAACAACAAATCTCACAACGCAACAACACAATTTATAATTTATCGCACTACACAGGATCTAAACGCCATGACAATAGGGGTGGCACCGACATTATAATTCCAGTACAACGACGGCCATGAAGGATACCAACTAGGAACCCCAACCACGTCCACAATAAAAAGAACCTACGGAAACATAACAACCAAAATATACAGTGAAAACTAAAACTTTGTCCATCCACATAAACATCAATAATATCATGGGACATATTTATACAATTTTCAAAAATAAAACAATACTCTTGTCTCATACATATGATCACGCTAAGTCTAAGTCCCAAACTTTGCACGCGAAATCAGCTACCTATTACGCTTCTATGGCCTACTCAGTTTCATCGGATATCAGTGCGTTTTCATCGGAATGGAGAGATAGCAAGTATGAGCGTACAGCTCAGCAAATAAAATCATACATCACTGTAACAGGCAGATAAACAATGAAAATGATAAATGGATGGGAAAAGACGTACACTTATAACGAAACAGAAACATGAGAGGAAAGGGGACATCTGGGATCTCCTCGGTCACATGTTTGTACTAATTATATTTTATACATTTTCATTATTTTCATTAATCTTTGCGGATCAGAGTTAGTAGGTCGTACTAGCCAATGATGCAAGAGAACGATGAAAGAAATATGTTCGCTATACATTCTAAAGTACTGGCTACATTTTACGCCTACAGTACTTGACCATCGGCCACATTTTAGGCCTGTAGTACTCAACCCATGATTACATTTTAGGCATATAACACTCGATCATCGGCTACATTTTAGGCTTACAGTACTCAGCCATCACAATTTGCCCCATATCCTCGGGGATTAGGGCAATCCTCATTCTTTCACAGTAGTGTCATAAGGTGTACCATGAATATCACCCGTTCCCATGAGCGGCCGAAGGATTCCTTGGGTTTCCACCATGATGTACGTGGTAAACCAAAGGACACCCTCCATTGAATATAAGTCCATGGTCCTAATTTTAAGATTTAGTCTTTCCTTGAGGGAGGATCTACCATATTCCATTTTATTCACATTATCTCCAACCGGGAGATCAGTTCTATCATGCATACATTGTGGATTTTTCTTCCGATTGCTTCCTTGATTCTCATCTTTCTTTACCTTTCAACGATTCAATTTAATTACACAAGAGAGTTTGGAATTTATTACCTCCGACGGGCAAATATCACTTTAGGAACCTTCGGAATACATTTCCTTGTCTCCGGTGCACAAATACATATTTTCGAGGTTTACAATTTAACATGAATAATTAGACATAAATTTCATAAGCATTAAATGGGTGTAAGCATGCAAACTTTTCCATTAATTTTCATGTGAGCAGTAATAGTGTCCGTTTAGAGGATTCAAGCGCCACGAACGGGTCAAAACTTGTGAGATCGATCGTCCAGCTGATATACATGCATAAATGAGACGTGGTGATTCATATTTTAAGGTCAATTTATCAAAATACAGTGGGAAAATGGAAAGTCCCAATTTTGCGTGGGTTAGGGTTTGGCAGAATCCAACTGAATGAATCGGTGAGTAAATCAAGCAATAAACTACATATTTCTAGAACATTAGACATGGGTAACATACATTTCATGGTTTGGGTGGGTATTGAGATGAAAATACCCAATGAAAAACGAGTAACAATCGAAAGAGAATGAGTAGTGAGTATGATAACACTTGCCTCGACGTGTACTATAATCTTTATAACTAGCTGTTGGACAGATTCGGACTCCTCGGCTTCGATCTCCTCCTCTCTCTCTCTAGTTCAGCACTCTCTCTCTCTCTCTCCAAGGGTTTTGTTACGTGGAAAATGTAAAAACACGAAGCAGGTCGCATATTTAAAATCGCTGAGCGCTCAAGCGCCAGGCGAGCGGGCAATGAGCGCAGCCTCACTGCCGGCTCGTGCTCGAGCGCAGCCTCACTACAGGCTCGTGCTCCAGCGCGCAGAGGCATGCAGAGAGCTTTGCATCACTGCTTTCTTGTGCTCGAGCCCAAGCTTGAGCACAAAGCAAGCGCAGTTCTGCTGGCAGCACTTCAACAGTCCACAGCTCGATTTTTCCTCGGTTTAATTTTTGATACATATACTTGCAAGTACAATAGACCTAGTATTAATTATTTTAGATTAATTACCTCATATTTATTATATTTTTAAGCCCAAAGCCTCACAACTCTCCCCCACTTATAAAAATTTTGTTCTCAAAATTTATTGAATGCTAAAAGTCAAATCAATTTTACATACCTCGAAATAAGTGGGGATACTTTTTCCTGATTTCGTTCTCTCTTTCCCACATCGCCTCCTCACTGGAATGATTTCTCCGTAAAACTTTCACGAGAGGGATCGTCCTTGAGCGTAAAATTTGATTCTTGTGATCCAAGATCTCCGCCGGCTCCTCTACATGAGATAAACCCTCGATAATAACCAAGAAACTATAATCAATCATATGTGCCGGATCATAGACGTACTTCATCGACATCAATACATGGAAGAAGTTGTGCACTTTGACTAAACTCGGTGGCAAAGCTAAATGATATGCCACCTCACCAACTCACTTAAGGATCTCAAATGGTCCAATGAAGGGCAGTTTCAGCTTCCCCTTAATGCCAAATCTGGAAATTCCCTTCCACGGCGACACCTTGAATAAAATGAAATCTCCGACTTCGAATCTAAGTTCGAATCTCCTGCGATCAACATAACTTTTCTGCCGGCTCTAGGCAATTTTCAGCTTCTCTAAAACCACTACGATCCTTTCCGGTATCTCCCGAATAACATATGGACCCAATAAATGCCTATCTCCGGTCTCCTCCTAATGAATGAAAAATCGGCACTTCCTATAGTAAAGTGTCTCAAAAGGAGTCATACCAATACTCACTTGGAAGCTGTTGTTATAAGCAACTCGGCTAGTGCTAAGTGATCATCTCAGTTTCCTTTGAACTCTAATACGAAAGCCCAAAGTACATCCTCTAGTATCTGGATTGTCCACTCAAACTGGCCATCGGTATAAGGATGATAAGTCGTACTAAACTTCAGATTCGTTTCTAACTCACGGTGCAAACTCTCCCAAAATTTAGAGATGAGCCGTGGATCACGATCGGACACAATAGATGTTGGCACACCATGCAACCTTACGATCTCGTTGATGTACAATTGTGCCAGACAATCACGGGAATATGTAGTCCAAATGGCTATAAAATGGGTAGATTTCGTCAGTCGATCCACAATGACCCAGATTGCATCATAATTCTTCGGAGTTCTGGACAATCCTGACATGAAGTCCATCGAGATGTCCTCCCACTTTCAACTGGGAACGGGCAAAGGCTGCAATAATCCAGAAGGCATCCTCCTTTCGGCCTTCAACTGCTGACAGATAAGACATCGGTTAACAAAAGCCACAATCTTCCTTCGCATGTTCCTCCACCAGAACTTTTTTCTCAAGTCCTGGTATATCTTGTTTATACCAGGATGAATTGTGTATCAAGTCCTATATGCCTCCTTCATTATTTCTTCCTTCAGTTCTTTGTCATCTGACACATATAGCCACTCCTTAAATCTCAAAATTTTATCCATACACACATTAAAATCAGCTTAGGAGTCTCTACCAAGGTTTCCCGCAATGTCCATCAAAAACGGATTGTTCACCTGCCCTTCCTTTATCTTCTGGAGGAACTCAGGCTGCACTTGCAGAAAGGATAACATCATCCTATTGCCCTTGATATAGCGCTGAATATGATAAGATTTCAAGCAGTCTTGCAACTCTATCTGCTTAATCTGTAATGTCGCCACCCAACAAGTTCGGCAACTCAAGGCATCCGTGACCACATTTGCATTTCTCAGCCGATACTGGATCTCACAATCATAATCTTTGAGGAACTCGATCCATCATCGCTGCCTCATATTCAACTCCTTCTGTGAGAACAAATACTTGAGGCTCTTATGGTTGGAGTACACTAAAAACTCTTCGCCATGCAAATAGTACATCCAAATTTTCAATGCGAACACCATAGCAGTTAGCTCCAAATCATGGGCCGGGTAGTTCTTTTCGTGGACTTTTAATTGCCGAGACCCATAAGCTACTACTTTTTCCCTTTGCATCAAGACACACCCGAGTCCCACTTTAGAAGCATCGCAATGCACTTTGAACACATCGGAATTATCAGGAAGAGTCAGAATCGAGGCAGTCGTCAACCGATCTTTCAACTCTTGGAAACTTTGGTAACACTCGTCGGTCCAGTCAAAACTCGCTTCCTTCTTCATCAAACGGGTGAGGGGTAAGGTTATCCCAAAAAAATTCTCCATGAAACGACGGTAATAACTGGCCATCCCCAAAAAGCTTCAGACCTCTGACACGGTCATAGGTCGACTCCAATTAATCACCGCTTCGATTTTTTACAAGTTTACTGAGACGCTTCCATCAGAAATTACATGCCCCAAGAACACTACCTTATCAACCCAAAACTCGCATTTCTTTAACTTTGCGAACAACTGATACTCTCGAAGAGTCTGAAGCACGATTCTTAAGTGCCCCTCATGCTCGGTGCAATCCTTAGAATAAATCAAAATATCGTCAATGAAAACCATGATAAACTTATCCATATACAGATAGAAGACCCGGTTCATCAAATCCATAAATACGGCTGGTGCATTAGTCAACTCAAACGGCATCATAAGGAACTTGTAGTGTCCATATCTTGTTCGGAAAGCCGTCTTCGCCACATCCTCCTATTTAATGTGAAGCTGATGGTATCCCGACTGAAAATCAATCTTAGAATACACTCGGGACTCTTGTAACTGGTCAAAGAGGTCATTAATCTGCGGCAACGGATTCTTGTTCTTGATTGTGATCTTATTCAGCTCGCGATAGTTTATAAATAGTCTCAAGGCCCCATCTTTCTTTTTGACAAATAGGATCGAAGCGTCCCACGGTAAAACATTGGGTCTAATAAAACCCGTATTGAACAAGTCCTGCAACTGCTGTTTCAACTCCTTCATCTCAGTAGGGGCCATACGGTAGGGGACTTTCGATATGGGTGCCGATCTCGGCACAAGAACAATCCCAAACTCGATCTCACGGTGTGGTGGCAAAGAAAACAACTCGTCGGGGAATACGTCTTCAAATTTGCACACCATCAGAATGTCTTTTATGGACAATTCACGACTCTCTACCGCACTAACATAAGCCAACAAAGTCCTCACACCCACTTCTCAATAAATGGCGAACTTGCATAGCAAAAATGAAACTAGACGGCTTCACTCTACGAACTCCCTGAACTTGAAAAGGTTCGTATTTTGGAATAACAAAATCCACCATTTTGTGAAAACAATCAATGGTAGCGTGGTACTTGGATAATCAATCTATACCCAAAATAACATCAAAGTCACACATATTTTGCAGAATCAGATCAACAATTAGAGAAAGCCCATTCACCTCCACAATACACCTTGGATAAGATATGTCGGTCACAACGGAAGACCCTACGAGCATGGACACGACCAAAGAAAAATCAAGGATCATGGGAGAGAGTGTAATACGACAAGCCAGTCGATGAGAAATAAATGAGTATGTGGACCCAGAGTGAAAAGTATCGAACAAGAAATACCACAGACGGGAAGTATACCTTCCACCATCTCATTTGATACTTTGGCCTCACTAGCAGACACTGCAAAAGCTTTACCCCGCACTATCGGCCTCAGAGCTTGGACCCTTGATGATTGAGGGCAATCTTTGACTTTATACCCTACCAAGCCACAAGTGAAGCAGGCACCTGTCATCTTGGGATAAGGTCTACCCTCATACGTCCTCCCACAATGCTTACATGAACCCACCAAAGTTTGAGAAAACAAGGAGATTTGGCCACTCCTTTGTTCAGAAATCGGCTGCTTGAACTTCTTGTATGGTCTCCCCGAGCTAGCCCCAGAGCTAGCACTTGCCCCACTCTTACTTGACAACCTCTTCTTGAAAAATTCTTCTTTACCATGCTCCTATTTGTGGATTAAAGCTCGATCTAGTACATCAGTATAAGTGGTCAACTTAAGGGTCGTCAGCTGCTTGCGGATGTCATCCCGCAAGCCTAGTAAGAATTTTCTAGTCTTCATTTCCTTGTCTTCAACCATATAAAGAGCAAACTGTGACAACTCCAAAAACTTGGCATCATACTCCACCACGGTCTAGTTTTTCTGCCTCAATCTGAAAATTTCCTCCTCTTTATGAACACGGAGGTTAGACGAAAAATACTTCTCTAAGAATGCATCCTCAAATATTTTCCAGGTAATCTCGACCTTCAGTACACCCAGCGCTCTTTTCTTCATTTGCCACCAATGGTGTGCCTCACCTTCCAATCGGTAAGATGTAAATAACACCCGATCCTTCTCAGGACATCTGATCACTACAAATACCTTCTTTAAACTTTCTAGCCACGTGTCTGCCTTAATCGGGTTGGACTTCCCTAAAAAAGCTGGCACTTGCTCCTGAACGAAGCGATGGTAAGCGGATGGCCCCGGATTGACAGAAGCTTGGATGGGAGCCGGTGCGGGAACAGAGGCAAGATGTCGCTACTCCATATTCTCAAAGATGTTTGGAAGGTACCTCAACAAATTTAAATACTCTGCCTCCCTATCTCGAGACGGATCATCCCTTTGCGAACCTCGACATCTAGGTGGCATAGTCAACTTTAAAATCCACCACTGAAAGAGAAACAATTACGGGTTAGACCAAAGATTAAACCCTTGCTACGACATTATTGGATACGCTGACGCATACGTGATTAAGGAAAACGTCCTAAACGAGAGTACTAAAGTTAACTATCCTAACTTGGTCATTTTATTCCTACGTTCACTCGTTTGGCTTTAATCTATACTATCATAGGCTTTCGCATAAATTCAAATTAATCCTCAGGCATCCCTTCTTTGATACCAACTGCGACGGGTCGGGTTATTTTGCTTAAATAATTCCCGTCAATAAATACATAACTTAAGCATAATAATAATAATATAAGATTTTTGTAGAAAATTGGGTAGAATTTCATTTGTATATCGGATGTTTGTCAAAATATAAAAACCTGTAATAAACCCAGTATAATAATCAACAAAAAATCCCACAATGCAACAACACAATTTACAATTTATTGCACTACACAGAATCTAAATGCCACGACAATAGGGGTGACACCGATATTATAACTCCAGTACAACATCGACCATGAAGGATACCAACTAGAAACCCCAACCACATCCATACTAAGAAGAACCTGCACAAATATAATAACCAAAATATATAGCGAAAACTAAACCTTTGTCCATCCACATAAACATCAATAACATCATGGGACATATTTATACAATTTTTAAAAGTAGAACAAAACTCCTATCTCATACATATGATCACGCTAAGTCCAAGTCCCAAACTTTGCACGCGATATCAGCTGCATATTATGCTTCTATGGCCTACTCAGTCTCGTCGGATATCAGTGTATTCTCATCTGAAAGGAGAGATAGCAAGTATGAGCGTACAACTTAACAAATGAAATCATATATCACTACAACGGGTAGATAAATAATGAAAAAGATAAATAGATGGGAGAAGACGTACACTTGCAACGAAACAGAAATATAAGAGGAAAGGGGACATCTGGGATCGCTTGGGTCAAATGTTTACACTAATTATATTTTATACATTTTTATTATTTTCATTAATCGTTGCGGACCAATACCTGTAGGTCGTACTAGCCAATGATATGAGAGAACGAGGAAAGAAATATGTTCGCTACACATTCTAAAGCACCGCCTACATTTTAGGACTGTAGCACTCGACCATCAGTTATATTTTAGGATTGCAGCACTTAGCCATCGGCTATATTTTAGGCCTACAGTAGTACTCAACCATCACGATTTACCCCATATCCCCCGGGGACCAAGGCAATCCTCGTTCTTTCATACCAGTGTCCTAAGGCGTACCACGAACATCACCAACCACCATGAACGGCTGGAGTATTTCTTGGGTTCCCACCATAATGTACGTGGCAAACTAGATGGCACCCCCCAATGGACATAAGTCCATGGTCGTAGTTTCAAGATTTATTCTTTTCTTGAGAGAGGATCCACCATATTCCATTTTATTCACATTATCTCCAACCGGAAGATCAGTTCTATCATGCATACATTCTGAATTTTTTCTCCGATTGCTTGCTTGGTTCTCATCTTTCTTTATCTTTCAACAATTCAATTTAATTCCACAAAAGAGTTTGGAATTTATTACCTCCGATGGGCAAATATTACTTTAGGATCCTTCGGAATACATTTCCTTGCCTCCGGTGCACAGATACATATTTTTGAGGCTTACAATTTAACATGAATAATTAGACATAAATTTCATAAGCATTAAATGGGTGTAGGCATGCAAACTTTTCCATTAATTTTCGTGTGAACAATAACAGTGTCCATTTAGAAGATCCGAACGCCATGAACGGGTCAAAACTTGTGAGATCGATTGTCCAGCAAATATATATGTATAAATGAAATGTGGTGATTCATATTTTGAGGTCAATTTATCAAAATATGGTAGGAAAAATAGAAAGCCCCAATTTCGCGTGGGTTAGGGTTTGGCGAAACCCAACCGAACGAATCGGTAAGTAAATCAAGCAATACCTGATGGGTGAGTAAATCAACCGGACGAATCGGTAACATGCAGTTCATGGTTTGGGTGGGTATCGAGACAAAAATACCCGATGAAAAACGAGTAACAATCGAAAAAGAACGAGTAGTGAGTATGATAACACTTGCCTCAACGCGTACTATAATCTTTATAACTAGCTCTCGAATGGATTCGAACTGATCGATCTTGATCTCCTCCTCCTCTCTCTCTAGTTCAGCGCCCTCTCTCTCTCTCCAAGGGTTTCGTTGCGTGAAAAATACGCAAACGCGAAGCAGGTTGTGTATTTAAAGTCGTCGGGCACTTGGCGCTTGAGCGCCCGGCGAGTAGGCAGCAAGTGCGGCCTCACTGCTGGCTCGCACTCAAGCGCGCAGTGAGCGCTGCACCACTACCTTCTTGCGCTCGAGCACACAGCAGGCACAGCTCTGCTAGCAGCACTTCAACAGTCCGTAACCCGATTTTTCCTTGGTTTAATTTCTGACACATATACTTTCATGTACAATAGACCTAGTATTAATTATCATTAGATTAATTACCTCATATTTATTATGTTTTTAGGCCCGAAGCTTCACAATAACGCTTAATCGGCAAATAAAATCAATGCCGGACAAAAATAAATTAATGCATACTCAAAGATATCAGCAACAATGACTAAAGCAATCTAGTTAATTTATTGAAAAGTCAATGTGTACATCAAAAGTATCAGTTTGCCTGAAAAATGCATACAAAAAACTGCCTATGCCTATCGCTTGGACAACTATCCTAGGTTTAGGGGCCCCCCAGTGTACGTGGCATAGGCCCCTCCTGCCTCTAGAAAGTCCACTAGCTTGGCCCGCCATCAAAGTCCAACATTCCTCAAGTCAAAAAAGCCAACAGGGAAGCCTGGAGCCACAAAGGATGCAATTCGCCTGTTGAAGAGAATGCTATTTCGGAACCTCTCGTCCATGGCACGACTGACTTCATCAAGACGGAACCAAAGCCTCAACTCTCCTTCAAGCCAGGAATACTTGCTTTAGAGATCGATGAGTTGCTACTGTGTTCCCCAAAACTTGTTCTCGAACGAGGCGATCAGATCTAAAACCCGAGTGTTTGCCTCTGAGAACCCTTGGGATCTCACCTCCGACTCGGACCGCACCCGGTTGAGATAGGCAGCCTGCACTTCGCTCTGTAAAGCCTCGGCAATAGAAGCATTTATTTGGCACTCCACATCCTCTAGCACAGTAGGATTTATGCGCACTCGGAATAGCCACAAGATCTCGACATCCTTCCAATGCAATGCCCTTTCTATCACTTGGAATACCTCTTGAACCGATCACACAACAAGCTACGGTTAGTTAAGAATGATGGAAAAGAGTACAATAATAGAACGGAGAAACCCATGACGTAGTACCTCATGGTAAGACGGTCCTCCCCGGTGCTATAGGCCAGGAGAATCCTCAACTCCGATTGCAATAGGGTTCAGCAAGGATCATAGAGGTTGTGGACTATGGGGATGTGGCGCCTTAAAACCTGGAGGACAACTGAGGCCACCCAAAGCCCTCAGGGCCTTGAACATCGACTCTCTTGGACGAGATGCCCCCTTAGCAAAAACCTTAGCCTCCGGGCCATCTCCAACCGCTTCAACTTCAAGCTGAGCACTTCCAGCGCCCTCCTCGACAAAATAGTGGGAGAGATAGAGGTAGACTTTTATAGAGAAGAAGCAACCAAGATTGGAATCCCCCACTAGGTCGGGGTCGTGGTATTGATTTGTTTGCCCGGCCTATCAGCTAAGGGGTCCCTTGCTCCAATATTAGAGTTCGCAAAGAGCTCCTTGCCCTCAGTCCATCTAGATGGCTTGTTGAAACACAGATTGTTCAACAAAGACTCATCCAAGTCTAGCCTCCCCGACCACTCACCAAAACCCAAAGCAGGAGCCCTCACAAGTCGTGTCAATCCATTAGCATTACTTAGAGAAAGTAGGTGACGGAGGAGCTACCTCATTGGAGGCTCGCTCTGGAGAGTCTCGGGAAAGAAGATTCCTGTACCTCATTTTGGGACAACAATCTGACACAACAAAGGTGTCGCCCTCCTCTGTCCAAATCTCCCACTTCACTCCATCTAGTGTATCCTATGAGACCTAGTGATTACTATGGCACGGGATGTCGGCGTGCTTCTCAACAACAACGTCAACGACTGCACCATCTGTTCCTTGCTAGGCAGGACATCACTGCCGTAGGCACTGTTGACCTTGCCTTAATTATTTGGGACTCTTCAACCGACACCAACTACCATGAAGAAGAAGCGCACCCTCCAATCCTTTATTGAGCTTGGATTCCCCCCACTTATCTTGAAATTCGTACAGGGGTGAAGGAAATCAAGTTAGTCTCTTGGTTGACTCAGAAGATCACCTTTAGGAATCAGGTATCCAGGGCAAGCCCTTTGGTGCGAAAAAAAAGTACGGAGTCACCAGATACCAAACGATGTTTGGGTGAAGACGAGCAATAGGAATCTCTAGAGCCCTCAAAATCTCATGTAACTCCCTCGCAACTGGAATGTAGAGATCGGCTTCCAAATGCTCCTCATAGATGGTTATAAACCCTAGAGGATGAGAGCAAGCCACATCATCAGCGCTGGGCACAGCATACTGGATAGTGCTCGGGATATGGTACTTGCTGTATAGAGATTCATCACTCTGCCAGAGAGAATGGAGGCAATATTGGTGATACCTTGGGGTGCCATTCGAAAGACTATGCAAATTAAGAAGAAAAATGGCAAATTAGGGTAGAGATATTCAAAGAGTGAAAAAGTGTAGAAATTGGCTGAGCATTGGTACTTAAATAGCCAATGACTTAGCCCCATAATGGCGTTATTTTAGAATATTGAAGAGGTGCATCTTTATGATAACTGTGACACGTGTCTTCACTGAGAGTGCTGCAGTGCGTCTGTTCGCAACCCTCGTTATGATGATTAATGCAATGCCTCCTCGCATAGCACGTTGACAGTTGGCAGCTCGGGCGCTTAGATCAGCAAGTCGACGATGTAGCATAGGTAATGATGACTTGACACACCATTTTCCAAGACTACAAACTAACGGTGTACAATCCTGGCAGGCTCAAGGCTAATTCGACCGGCTTGTATCCCAACCAAGCATTCGGGATATTCTACCGTGGGTCGAATTGTCAGAAGACTGAGTTGCTAGCGGTTTGACTTACTAGATTGTCAAAGATTAAGCAGCGAAAAATATCACACAAGGTTTCAACTATTCACACCATGCGAGAATATTGGAGCCATATAATGTGCAAATAAATAATACTTCATAGTTCTATTTATTAATTTCTTTTAGAAAGTACAAGCTTACAATAATGAACTTACGATTCAGAGGAAAATAAAAGTACATGGTGCAGCGATTCGACTATATTTGTCTGACCAACCTTTGGGACGGCCAACTGTAAGAGGAAAAACCCAAGCTGACCATCATAACATCTGACCCGAGAGGTTAGCACGGTGGGAAAAGCATGCAGAAGCCCTCCTCTGTAAAAATGAGGCACAAAGCACTGGTTCTCATCTAGAAGGCAACCACCAAAAATTGTCAACCGAAACTGGCCATAGCCGCATAGTCCACAGGTCTCTACGTCTATGCTAGACCCAACATGGTGATGATGGCCTAAGGTTCAACATGGACTTGAGGAAGGTTCTCCTCCGATAGTCTCCAAAGCGGTCCTCCCATGGGAAGCAAAGGACGAAATCGCTCGACCGAAAGGGATGTGGTATTATCCACTCCTATCAAAAAGGTTGAGCCATCACTCCTTCAAGGTTACCCCGACAATGACCACTCGTCACCCCCTGGGAGGAGAGGAAATCGGTCACAGAAGCTCGAACCTCGTTTAGTACAACACAAGGTCGGTTCGGGCTGAACCCAAAAAAGAGTAACCAATGTAGATTTCAGATGTATCCTCAAACTTCAATTTCGAAAAACAAGTAAGAATTGCCACCAATCCCAACTTGTGGCTACATAGGCTCCATGCCAACTTTGAACCCTCACACCACTTAGCTGATGAAGACAATTAATGAAGCGAGACGTAGAGACTCCATCCATTTATAAACAAAGTAAGGGATTGACCGACATTAAACCTAGGAGATTGCATTGACACCAGAAAATTACCATTGGTAAAAAATCGCCAGCGGCAAAAAATCAAATCGGCACCAAATCTTACCGAACAAAGCAAAAATCTACATAATGCCTCAAAAAAGAACACGCGTGAAGACCTGCATGGCGACGTCCCATCGTGACATGCCAAGAGTTGAAAATTTAAACCTTCCGGCATTGGTGGCTAATGATGGGTCAGCAGTTTGTTGGGCCAGCCCAAAATCCAGTCTGCAGAAGAAGTAGCAGCTTGATAGAGGTTCCTCCAAGCTCAAGACCTAGAAAGCATTGCAAAAGGCCCATATAGTGCAACCCAGATCCACCCAATGACATATAAGCCATTGGAGTCACTTGCTGGGTGAGCTTGCAAACGCAACTCAGCAGTTCCAACTTGGCAGACAAGCTCCTGTGACCATTGCCAGCGTGTGACCCCGCACACTTGCAGGCACGCAGCTTGTAGGTGGAGATAACCAACCTATCACAATGAGCAATTTGACAGTTCAAAGCGCTAGTGGTAGGCACATACTGTTGGCCACTTATGCGTACAAAGCCGTAACACCAAGAGACAATTAGCCAACGCTCTCTCTCTACAAATATCTCCCCTCCTCAGGAAAGGGGGGAGAGCTCGGGAGAGAATACCTCTCCCTTTCAAGTGGTTCTGGAATTTACCATCTAAAGACTCCTTGAAGGTTCGGTGACCTACGTGCCATTCGACCGATAGGTCCCAACACTAGAAATTTAGATATCCAAACACCAGAACTCAATCCTCCATCTCTAAGTCGCTTCCCAACCGAGCGCACCATCAAAGCCTAACCCTTTGCTAACATTCAATCTCTCGAAAATACATTAACGTATTATTCATTCATTCTCATATTTTTCAATTTATTTAAGAAGTGTTTTTGACTTAAACGTTAAAGGACATAACAGGGAGTGAGTTCTACCATCTTTTAACCTCTTATTTGTTAGTTATGGTGCGGAGGATTTAACTTTGAAGTAATGAAGATCAAACCCACTTCAACTAAACTTTACAAGAAGATCAAGTGGCTCCCTAATTCGTTCGATAATCCAAATTCAGTGACTCATCAAAAAGTATAGTAAATATTTCTCATAATATTTTTTCCTGCATGTCACTTTAAATCTCCTCTTGCAAAATAATAATAACAATAATAATAATAATAATAATAATAATAAATTAAAACTAAACTACGTAGGGTTTTTTCATAATGGCTTGATTTTTAGTCAAAAGAACTTCACTTTGCTTCACAATGGCTGGACTTCAGAGAGTTTTCTTTTCCGATCTTCTTCACCCAAAACAAAGAGACGATTGAATAAGCACAAGAAGGAAGTACACGCAATAATATGACAAAAAGCCATCCATTTCACACAATGTATTGACCGTTACAAGTTGGAATTCGATTGTTGTTCATTTAAAGGAAAGATATCCTCAGTACACAAGCCGGGGTTCAAAGTCTGCAAAATCGACAGAGCCAGATTCAACCGGCGGCATGAGATAAGCAGCCAGCAGCTCAGATGCCAATGCTGCGACCAGTGGGATCCTCTTCAAGTTCTTCACCAAGGGAATGCCGTCGCCCTGCCCAGCTGCTAGCAACTTCTGGTTGATCTCCACCATCCTGTCTAGCTTCCTCTTGAACTCTGGGTTCTCCACGTCCAACACTGCTGGAAATATCCTGGCAGTCGTACGGTTTGTCTGAAAAGAAGAAGCGCATCAGAAAGCCTTTTCACAAGTTCATTTAAGAAAATGCATAATAAGGATTCTATAGGTCCAAATTCCCTTTGCTATACATATGAGAAATATTTTGGAAACATCTATAGATGGTGCGGCAACTCGACTATCTTCTATTCTTGTCAATCCTGCTAGCGTAAATGATTGGATAAAATGTCATATCATCAAAAAAATATTCCCTAGTATCATCCTATACATATTGAGAAACAGTAGGTTCTTCTGTTGTTGGCGCCCGCATAACCAAGGAATTGTAATATGTGAAAATTGGCTTCTAACTGCTAAGAAGTTGAATAGATGAAGACCTAGTGCAGGCCTTATATGATACGTGGCATAGGCGTCCATTTTTCCTAACTCAAGCATGAAAACAGGAAGGCAAGACAAAAGCACACATATTTGCAGCCTCACCTCGATGATGACATGCATGTCAAATTCTTTTGTGTTGAGCCCGATTCCTTCATAGAATGTTGTTCGTTGGCAATCGTTGAGATACATTGTTACATATACCTGAGGAAAAGATTTCAAAGTTTTTTTTTTTGAAAAAAGAAGGATAGCAAACAATCAAAAAGTTCACCTTCAGGTTACCTTTCTCACAACTTCCCTAATCCAAACAACAGGAATATTAGATCCATTAGTTTCAGGTCATTTTTTCTAGTCAATAACTAAGTGACTATGCTCAGCCTTTCAAATATCATAATACAACCAGTGAAAGGCCTAAATCTAGGACATGGGATCATTACCGAGAGGCAGAAGAAACGGGACCAGAGTTTCGCCTTCCAATCATTGAGAAACTGTGGCTGTGCCTTGAGCAAAGCTGAGAAGAAATCGCCATGCCTGTTCTCATCTTGGCACCAGTTCTCGAAGTACTTAAATATGGGGTAGAGTTGGTACTGAGGGTTGGCCTTGAGATGCCTGTAAATTGTTATGTATCTCCAGTACCCGATTTTCTCTGACAGATATGTTGCATAGAAAATAAACTTCGGCTTGAAAAATGTATACTTTCGAGCCTTTGTCAAGAACCCCAAGTCCAATGCCAAATTGAAATCAGACAGTCCTTTGTTCAAAAACCTGCATCAGATTAAAGAATAAACCTATTGCATTTGTTAATAACAAACCATCAAGAAAAGATGGGGGTGGCAATCAATGCCCGGGTGCAGATAGATTCAAATCTTGTTCATATCTAAACACCTGTGGAGTACCAATAGGAATCATTTTGGTGTTGAATTACCTAACTTATTCAACAAAACTGGCATCCAGATGGTTAGACAGAGCCAAGCATATCTCTTGAACCTCTTAAATGGTTAGTAGATCAAAAAACTGACACATTGGATGTTACAATCAATTGGAAGTCAAAGGGGTTTTAGCTATGACTATAAATAGTTAATCTAAATATCGGTTGGCTCAGATCATATCCTTTTTGAGCTACAGAGTTCTTAAAGGTCGTATCCGTTTAATAATTCCGTCAATGTTATTGACCCAAATCCACAAACTTAATGTCTGGTGCCTGTCTATACAGAAGCAGCATACCCAGCATGCCTGGCTTCATCTCTGGACATGAGTGAGAATATCTCAGCAACCACTGGGTTGGTTTTCTGCAATTTAAAGCACAAAAGATATCAACTATGGAGAAGGAAATTCAACAACAAGAGAAGGAAATTCAGGGCCTCGGGAGTTCAGGTATGTCAGTTCAAGATTTGTTATCGGCACAAAAACCAAGTAATATAGCACTAAAATACTTATTTTTTATTTGGGTTAATTTTGCAATTAAAACTAATAATAATAATAATAATAATGAAGAAGAAGAAAACTACCCCGGATGAAATAGAAAAACAATCTTATCCTGGATGAAGTAACGTACTTACGGCAGAAAACAAAAATGAGAAAATGAAAGCACCTTAAGCCTCCTTCCAAGCTCTTTGTAAAGAAGAAATCCAGAGAATTCGGCAGTACAAGACCTCTCCAAAAACTCAACAAAAATCTGTCTAAGGGGCCCCTGCATTTTATCAGCTGCCTCCTTAAATTCTTTGTTCCTGACGAAATGGGTCTGATTATAATCAGTCTTGAACTCCTGCAAAAGCGCTTCAAATTCAGACTGGTTCAAGTTCTTGTTTATCTCAGCGTTGAATAGCGTCTCCATCTCATCAAAATCGGTGGTATAAAACCTTGGCGTCAGAAGGGTCTCTTGGATTTGGGTTTTTCCGGACTTCTTGGATACCTTCGCCGCTGTTGTTGCCGCCGTGGTGCGCTGCGGAGAAGCTGTTGACATAGTGATAGTGAAAAACTTAGCGTGCTGGGATCTTGGGCAATTTGTGCCGAGTTTGGGTGTGAATTTGGAAACGGGTTTTAACAACGCCATTTCCGCTGCCATTTCCCGAGGAAGCTGCGGCGGCGACGGCGGGCGGGCGGGCTTTGGGGTTGAGGAGTCTGGGGGGAGGATTGGATGGGGTGATATACAATTGGGTGATAGTGATTTGGTCTGATCTCATCCAATGAAATCTGA
>JAODPA010106638.1:0-20279 GCA_025585075.1 Nepenthes mirabilis
AAAAATATAAAATAAAAAGCTAGAACTAATTTTAAAGCAATTAAAGCGGTAACAAAATAAAACTACTAAATCCTCATAACTTAATTTTTCAATCACACCTACATATCTAACTACCTACATATCTACCTTTACAACAAATTTCAAAATATAAATCATAGTCAACACCTGAGTACACAAATATTTTGAATGATGCTTTAGCTAAAGATGTCACATGGGACAATATTAGTCATGGTGGGGCCAATCGGTCTACAAATTCGTATTTGGACGTCATGGCCGCACATTTTAAGGGATATCACAGGTAATAGAACTACTTTATGAAAAATAGAAAGTCAACTGGTTGTAATGGGTATGCTCATAGTGGGCTGTCTTGAAAAAGAGTAACGGTCCAGATCCACAATGGCACATAAGCGTGCCTGGACGGTCAACATCAGCCGTTGACCGAACAGAAGGCCAATGTGGGTAAACAACAGGCTCCCAAAGACGGTCAACATTTCTATTGATTGGAAGCGCCACAGTAGAGTGGCCCAAGAACAAACCTCACACCTATGTACACGACCGGTAACGGCTCTCTTCCCTGATTTCACACACTCCCAAAAGGCAATCTCTATTGCAACAGTTACCAGCAAATTTAGTGCATGTCTCATAAGAAAATGGTCAGATTCTCTCTTCCTATTTGCAACAAATTCTAACAAAAACAAAGCACAGAAGGAAGGTGAATAATCCTTGTAGCCGTTGCCGCCATTAAAACTCCATACCAGGAAAGGAAGCAATCCCAACAAAATGCTGGAATTAAACCTTCCTGCCCAAGGAAGGCCGCTCAGTATTTTATCTATAAAAGCCTATAGAGTCTTCACTCGAGGGCACGTTCACTCCTCAGATGATAGAGGCTCACTTCTTTGCCAAGAAAAATCTCTCATAAGCTCACGTAACACTTTGACAGTTCTAAAAGCCCCCATGCTTACAGAACTCTGCCTCTCCCTCTCTAACTTTGTTCCTCGCGAACATAGTGCTGAGAGACAGTACTCCTCACAGGCCGTAGAAAGTTTCTCACGTCGAGAACCAAACCCCCATCACAAACACTCTCTACCTTCTCATTGCTCTCATCCCTTTTACCTTCTTAAAGTTCAAAAGCTGATTACTGATTTGAGCGTCGGAATATTTTCAGTGGGATAACCTTCTGCTGACACCTGACCTTTCATTTGTTGTAATGATGTGTAGAATCTAAACTCGGTGAACGGAATCAGATTCAAAAGACCAAGTTTGCCTGAATTTATTCAAAATTTGGATCCATGAACACATCATATTAGATTTTTACTTCGTCAAATATCAACAATAGGAAAGAGGGCTAAAAAAAAAATGCGACCTTTAGGAAGGCACATGCACAACCAATGCCTAATAGGATGTGCAATGTGAGAGAGGGTGTCTGATTAAAAATTCTAATTAACTTTGGAGGAAAAGAAAGTAAAAAGAGATGACGTCTATGATGGGAAGATAATGGCCGGTCAGACAGAACCAAGTCGAACAAAATAATTGATACAAAAACACACAGATAGAGGAATATGAGAAAGAGTAAGAACACACAAACAATCTCATTATGTGAATATTGGTTACAAAAAATTATTTTGGCCACACAAGCCCTTCGAGAGTTGAAAACAAAAATTCTTGTTCTCTCTTACGTTTTTCTTCTTCTCACTTCTCTGCACTCGTTGTATGCACAACATATATATATATACACAAATATTGACCAAACAGTTGCCTACTCAGTAGGCCAATTGTGTGCATATAATGTCTGCCACTAATTTTACAACCTGCCACCAACTTTGTAAAGTGTCATTCTACTCGGAGAAGTTAACCAACTCAGCCAATCAATTGCCAATTCTGAAAATCAACTTTCATTTCTGAAAAACTACTTGCACTGACGTTACAGGTGTTACAATCCCCAAGCGTTGACCAAAAATCCTTAGCCGCAACTTGGTGTCCTCTATTCACAGTTAATATCTTCAACTACCACTTATAATCCTCATCCTTCAATCGGAGTTCTTGTCCATTATTCAAAGTCTTCAGCCCTTATTAAAGACTTCGGCCATTATTGCACTTTGGTCAAATGCAACCGCTCGTGCCTTTATTCATTTTGGCCATTTTTCACATGGAAGTGACCAATGAATTTCAACTAATTTTTCCTCATGGCCGTGGGGGAACCATATTCATCAGACTGACTATGTCACAACAGGCTTCAAACTTTTCTTTGGGTAATACCTTTATATTTATGTCCAACCCATTTTATTCATTTTGGACTTTCTCTAGCGACAACAGTGCCGAGTCAACAATATCTCTCACCCAATAATATCTAATATCAATATGTTTCGATCTCGAATGGAATGAGAAATTCTTACAGAGATGTATGACATTTTGGCTGTCACAAAATATCACGTACTTTTCCTGCTTGGAGCCGAGTTCTTAGATGAACTTCTTCATCCACAATAGCTCTTTGCTTGTTTCTGTTACTATAATAAATTTAGTCTCAGCGGTGGAAAGAGCAATGCACTTTTGTAACTTTGATTTCCAAGAGACGACACCTCTTACAAACTTGACTAGGTACCCTGATGTGGACGTCCTGCGGTCAATATGGCCAGCCATATCAGTATCAGTATATCCGACCGGTAAAAACTTGTCACTTCCAAAGTACAGGTATATCTTGGAAGTCCCTCGAATATATTTCAAAATTCACTTTACTGTTAACCAATGCTCCTTTCCCAGATTTGACAAGAACTGACTGAATATGCCGATTGCGTGTGCAATGTCCAGTCTTATGCACACACAGCATACATTAAGCTTCCTACAGCTGACAAATAAGGTACGCCTCTCATGGCAACTTTTTTGTCATCCATGGTCGGATATTGCCTACTACTCAATCTAAAATGGTTAGCCAGTGAAGTGCTCGTTGGTATGGACTTCTCTATTTTGAAGCGTTGGAGTACTTTCTCAATATAGTTCTCTTAGGGCAATCACAATTTTCTATCCTTACGGTCGTAAAATATTTTGATACTTAGGATTTGTTTCGTCGACTCCAAGTCCTTTATGGCAAAGAATTGCCCAAGCTGCTACTTTAACTCCATCATTTTGCCTGACGATCAGCATGTCGTCGACATAAAGTAGAATGATGATGAAGTCATCCTCGGAGAACCTCTATACAAATATACAGTTGTCTGAAGTAGTCTTGCGGTATCCTTGACTGACCATGATAGATTTAAACTTCTTGTACCACTATCTTGGAGTATATTTCAATCCATACAGGCTCTTCCTCGAACGACATACCGATCATTTCTTTCCCTTGACCTAAAATTCCTCGGATTGCTCCATATAGATTTCCTCCTTAATGTCACAATGGAGGAATGCCGTCCAAACATTTAGCGACTCCACCTCTAAATCTAACACAATGGCCAAACCAAGTACCACCCAAATAGAGAACATTTTTATAATTGGGCAAAAATTTTATAAAAATCAACCCTTTTACGCTGGTTGAAACCTTCCACCACCAACCTTACCTTATACCTCGATTGTGAGGTACTTTCCTCAGTCTTCAAATGGAAAACCAATTTGTTCATTAGGACTTTCTTCCCTTTTGACAATTCAGCCAGGTCGAACGTATAGTTCTCATATAAAAAGCTCATCTCATCCTGTATGGCTTCTTTCCATTTTGTACTATATTCACCTTCCACAACTTCCTTAAAGCTTTTTGACTCTCCTCCATTAGTGAGTAAAATATACTCACTGACCGATAGGCAAATAGATGGTCATCATTCCCTTGAAGATCTTCAGACAATAACCTCCTCGACTGGCTGAGGAGTAACGCCATCCATATTTTCATCCGACGTTGGTATTTCCTCACTATCGTCTCTGGCCTGCCTTAGTCGTCAACTTCTTGACAAAGAGGTTCCGATTGAACAATATCAACACTTATCTTGTTAGTCCGATCGGTATCTGACACAGCCTTCTTTACTTTCCTAATATTTTCAATGGTCTATCCTTCAACAAAAATTATATTCCTCGATTGGACAAACTTTTTGTCAACTGGGCCATAGAACCTGAATGCCAATTCATCTTTCCCGTAGCCTAGAAAGATACATTACATCGTCTTTGACTCTCCCTTAGTCCTTTCAATCTTCGGGATGTGAGTAAAAACCTCACACCCAAACACCCAAAGGTAGTCATATAGGATAACTCCTTTTCAAACCACATATTCTCTGGTATTTCTCCATTCAACGGTCTATTGGGCGACCTATTGATGATATAGGCTGCCATCCTCAAGGATTCTACCCAAAAGGTCCAGAGAGCATTGCCCCAAAGAATAGGTACCAAACTCTCTCCATTAATTGTGGTTCATCCGCTAGCCACATTGTTCAACTGTGGCATCTTCGACGGTGACTTTTGATGTCGAATGTCATGAGACTGATAGTAGATATCAAATACCCCAATATACTCTCTACCATTATCACTTCTGATACATTTTAGCTTTCTTCCAGTCTGTCGTTCAACTAGAGTATAAAAATGGTCAAATATTTCGAGGACTTGATCCTTGGTCTTGAGTGGGTACACCCACAATTTTCTTGAGTAATCATCAATGAACGAGACAAAATATTGTGCATTACCGAACGAATTTTTCTTGAATGGCCCACACACATCAGTGTATATAAACCCAAGTACCTCGGCCTTCTTGGAGGACAAGTCTCCTTAGAACGAGACTCAACATTATTTTCTAGCCGTGCAGTGAGGACAGGTGCTCAAGACAGTTTCCTTTAATCCTGGAATAGGGTCCTTTTTGGTCAGATTGTTCATTCCCTTTTTACTCATGTGACCCAGACGACAGTGCCATAAATCAATGGACCCCTCACTGCTAGCAACATTTTGTTCTCCGACCGCAGCAAAGGCTTGCAACACATACAGTCCGAAGACTTTTCTTCCGCGGGCAATGACCAGAGAACCTTGAGGAGCTTACACGCCCCTTTGCTGAAGGTGTTGCAAAAGCCCTCATATTCAATCTGCCTGCCGAGATTATGTTCATACAAATATCAGGGACGTGCTTCTGCCTGCAGAAATTATATTCATACGAATATCAGGGACGAGCTGAACATTCCTCAATAGTAGTCAGGTCCCATTGTTAGTGATGAGAGATACATCGCCACATCCAACTATCTTTAATGTCTTTTTGTTTCCCATTTAAAACATTCCAAAATCACCTAAAGTGTAAGATGAGAAGAACCCCCTCCGAGATGTGACGTGTAGGGACACTCCAATGTCCACTACCCAGTCGTCTCCTACTCGGCCACATTCACCACATCATTCATGTCACAAGTTAATAGGAGGTCTCCTCTAGTGACAATAGAGATCGAGACCTTCTCTTCATCTCGTCCCTTTTTGCCTTTGCTCTCCTTTCATTCTACATTGTTGTCATGCCTTCACTTGTAGTAGTATTTCTTGATATTACCCTTCTTACCACATTAGTGGCACTTAAGATTTTGATACCTTGAACAAGACTTATTACATCCTTTTTTTCCAAATTTTGGGTTACGCCCTTTACTCCTTTCCATAGACTCCATGACTAATAGGTCAGAGAGCTGAGAGGAAGAAGAGGCCTGTGACTGATACCTCATCTCCTTATTTAGCACGGCTCCTTTTATCATCTCAATGGTCACCATGTCATTTTAAGTGGTATTGGTAATGGTGATCCATATCACCTTCTAAGAGTCCGATAGGGTCTTGAGGAACCACAGTCTCAATACTTCATCTTCAAACTTTATACCTATACCGTTTAATCGGTCAACACACCCTTAAAATTCATTCAGGTGGTCGGCAATGAGTGTCCCCTTATTATATTTTACTTGCATCAGCTTATTCAAATGAAATAACTTATTGTTACCAGTTTTAGAAGTATAAAGAGTTTCTAACTTCTCCCACAACATCTTCGCATTCGTCTTGTTTCAAATGTAATTATACACATTGTCGTTTATAAACTATTGGATGTAGCCGCAAATCTACCTGTGCTCGAAGCCCCACTTTTCCTCTGATTTCGCCTTGGGTTTTTGCGCCACGAACACAAGAAAATGCATAGTTTTTACAAATAACAAGTTGGCCATCTTGTTCTTTCATGTATCGTAGTTTGTGCCATTTAAACAAATCATCTTATTTTCTACCTCGATTAGTTTCAGCAAAGTTTAACACTGGCCCAAAGAATCATGTCATTAATACCACTTGATGGGAAGATAATGGCTGGTCAGACAGAACTGAGTTGGACAAATGATTGACACAGAAACACATACGATAGAGGAATATAAGAGAGAGCAAGAACGCACAATTTTTACATATAAAACTCTCTTCTAAAATAAGAGAAAAAAATTACGGAACACCTAATTCACAAACAATCTCTCTATGTGAATATTGGTTACAAAAAATCACTTTGGCCACATAAGCTCTTGGAGAATCAAGAACAGAAATAAGAGCAAGAATACAAGAGTAAAGAATCGCTATTCCTTGTTCTCTCATATATTTTTCTTTTTCTCACTTCTCTATACTTATTGCATGCATAGCATGCACATATATACATAAATATTGACTAAACAGCTGCCTACTCAATAGGCAGGTTGCATGCATATAATGCCTGCCACCAACTCTATAATTTATCACAGACTCTGCAAAGTGTCATTCTACCGAGATAAGTTGACCAACTCAGCCAATCAATTGCCAACTCTGAAAGTCAACTTTCCTTTCTGAAAAGCTACTTGTGCTGACGTTATAGGTGTTACAATCCCCAAGCGGTGACCAAAATTCTCGGACTTAATATCATGTCCTCGGCCGCAACTTGGTGTTCTCTGTCAACTGCTAATATTTTCAACTATCATTTAGAGTTCTCGTCCTTCAATTGGAGTTCTTGTCCATTATTCAAAGTTTTTGGCCCTTATTAAAGACTTCGGCCATCATTACACTTTTGGTCAACGCAACCGCTCGTGCCTTTATTTATTTCGACTATTTTTTGCACAAAAGTGACTGACAAATCCTAACAGTCTAGGCATCTCAACTTAAGACCCTCAAGGGCATTTATTTAATCTTCCATAAGACTTTAAGCACATCTTGTCATTGATGATCCATAGGTTTTCATTAATTATTTTTATAACAAAATAGATAGTCATGTCTCACTCATCGTCTTATAATTTGTCTAATGTAATTATCAACTTAAATATTAAATAATAATCTAAGAAAATATGTCAATTTTATAATTTTTTATTTATATTTATAATGTGCAGGATTTGAATGTTTAATTTAGAGTTTTGAACTGAATTTGTTTTCCTTGCACGCCTAATATCATTATAGAGAATAAGTTTTCTCTAGTAGAAGTAAAATAAAATGAAATGCAACAGAGCAGGACGAGCGAGATATGTAAGCCTTACGGGGCGGTGGGTGAAATTACCTCACTGCTTCGATTGGCCATCTCAACCCAAGCTCACGGCTGACGTGCGGGAGAGAGATAAACATGGCAGGCTCAGATTTCATTTGCAAGAATCTTCCAAATGTGCTTTCCACATTTGTAGACACATTCGTTGATTTCTCCGTCAGCGGCCTTTTCTTACCGCCGTTGCCGCCGTCCCCAGCTATCGAAACCCCTGCGACGAACCCTCCCACCACCCTGTCGATTAATACGTCCCTGTCTTCTGACCCTGAATTTCGAACCCGCTATCCCTGTCCGGACCGCCTCATCGCAATTGGCGACCTCCACGGTGACCTCCAAAAATTCAATCAAGCCCTAAGGCTTGCTGGCCTAATCAACGCCTCCGACCAATGGTCCGGCGGCTCCGCCACCGTTGTGCAGGTCGGAGACGTCCTGGATCGCGGCGGCGACGAGATCAAGATCCTCTACTTCCTGGAGAAATTGAAGCGCCAGGCTGCAAAATCCGGCGGCTCAATCATTACCATGAATGGGAACCATGAGATCATGAACGTAGATGGTGACTTTAGGTACGTAACTCAAGATGGAATTAACGAATTTTCTAATTGGGCTTTTTGGTATTCCGTTGGCAATGCTATGAAAAATCTTTGTGATGGATTGGTGAATTTGACGAAAGACCCCTTCGAAGGTGTACCTTCGGAATTTAGGGGCGTTAGGAAGGAGTTCCACGATGGTATTAAGGCAAGAATCGCAGCACTGCGGCCTAATGGCCCCATAAGCAGTCGATTTTTGTCGAAGAATCAGACGGTTGTTGTAATGGGCGAAAATGTATTCGTCCATGGCGGTTTGCTGCCGAGCCATGTGTCTTATGGGTTGGAGCGAATTAATGACGAGGTCAGGGATTGGATAAATGGGTCAAGGGAGAAAATATCAAGGAATATCGGTAGGGGGAGAGATTCGGTTGTTTGGTCCAGGAAATACTCTAGTGAATCTGCAATGGACTGTGATTGTTCGGCGCTTGAGCTTGTTCTTGCCTCGATGCCTGGTGCAAGGAGGATGATCATGGGGCATACTATCCAAGAAAGTGGGATAAATGGTGTCTGTGGAAACAAGGCCATAAGGATTGACGTCGGAATGTCTAGAGGTTGTATCAATGGCTTGCCCGAAGTTTTAGAGATTGATAAGAATTCAGATTTGAGGGTATTGACATCGAATACATTATACAGGGAGAAAAATGAAGCCTTTTTGAGAACTGGCAGAAAAGATGGTCTAGGATTGTTGCTTCCTGAGCATATACCGAAACAAGTAGATGTTCAAGCTTGACAGTGGCAGAGTTTGTGCTTCGCAATAGCTAAAATATGACTGATAGTTATTAGAAAACCAAGGTGCTGTTTACTCAACCTTTACCATGGCATTCGTGTTTGGAGGCGAGACATTTTGTATAGTGGCTTCCATATTTGGAATCCTCTCAACCTTGAAAGACTGTTGCTGATTTTTATTGTCTAAGAAAAATAAGAACTTATTCATTTTTCAAGGCTAGATATATTGGCTTAGCTTGTCTGTACATTATTTCTTCTCCTTCTGCATCGTGTTTCCGAATCTTGTTCAAGAGTGGACTACTTTGCTGCCTTTTAGAACTAATTACTCGGTTGCCTATTTTATTGTTTTTTTGAACATTTTAATTTTGAGCATATATGCAACCAAACCAGATGCATGCTAAAATATAGAAGCTTTGAGCATACAAATGTTGTAGTATCAGTGACGCACGAAAGGAGTCTAAGCCCAAAGACAAAATTTAGAAGACAGGGAGTTTCTGAGATACTTTTATCTTACTCAAAAGAATGTTGTGTTTAGTTCCCTATTTTTTTTCCTTGTATAAGAGAGAGGAAAAGGAAAATGACTCGATGTATGAGGCTTAACATGGTGGAATCTAGGAAGCACGAACATTCTCTTAGGCGTAAAGTGTCGGTGTTTGACACGTATTGGGTACTAACACACCCTGAACACGTATTGGACACACTCCGACATGTGTTAATTTATTTTTTTATTCCAACACATTTTGGATACGCTTTAGACGTCACCCGATAAGTTTTGGACATGATCCAGACACATTCTGACATATTTGGACTCGCTCTGGACACATCTGACACTTTATGGATGCATTTTAAGCACGTTTCGACACGTTTTAAATACATTAGATAATTTTATAACTTTTTTAAATATTATGGGCTATTTGATAAATTATAAAAATTATGAGCTTTTTTTGTAAATTTATAAAATATAATAATCTGTGCAAATTTTATTCATAAAAGTTCCCAGTATTTTATGTTTCCTCACTTCTATCTTGTCAAAGGGTTGCAGATTAGGATTCTAACTTTGAATCTAGTCGGTACTCATCGCTTCCAATTTTCTCACACTTTCAACTTGCATATGACTGGATTATTATTTTCTCAACCATAGGATGCATACGATTGGATAGAGAAAGAAGTCAAACACTAAGGTAAAACAATTGTTAAGTAACAGTATATATTATTATTTTCAAACCCTAGAATTTGATTTTAAAATTCTTCTTTTCAGTTTTTGAACCCTAAAATGGGATTTCAATTACATTATTTTCACTTTCGAACCCTAAATTTTGACATCCTTCTTCTTTTGTTTTTGAATTTTCCTGATTTTACAGTATATATTGTTTTATACGGTATAGCGTAGAGACAGTCTTGTGGGAGATCCCGTGACAGCCAAAGGCTCCCGTTGCCCTCATAACTCTTGTGATTGTATTTGTATATATATATATATATATATTAATTTGATGATTTATCTCTTGATTCAGCAATAACACAAGTAGCCCTGTGTTTGTCACACGCTTCTGCCGTTGTACTTTACTTCTTTGGTATTCTTGGCGGTCAATTGAACAGAGTGAGTTGCTAGTTGGCCGCTTACTTTGTTTTTGGAGTGTTAAAGTTGTCTTCTAGGCCGCTATGTATGTTAAGCTGGCTTAGAATTCGCCCATGAGTAAAGCTTGGCGGCGCTGCCCAGGTGTAGACTTGGGCGGCCTGCTTTGGTGGAGCGTTTTGCTCCAGTCGACCATTGTTGGCTGATCGCGCTATCTCCTTACGAAGGAGGTCGTTGCATGTGCTGTGTTAGCTCCCTAAGATTTTTTTCGACCACTAACAGGCCACTAGGATGACCAAGATTTAGAGACGACCACTCACGGGCCGCATGGATTATCAGGGTTAAAATACGACCACTCACGGACCGCCTGGATGACCAGGGTTTAAATACGACCACTCACGGGCCGCCTGAATGACCAGGGTTTAGTAACGAGAGGGTGAAGACCCTCCCGACTTAGGGCCAGCCTAGGTCGATTTGAACCTACAATGAAAACGATACATATATATATATGCACATGCAGCATGCTAAGGAAACACTCATTTTACTTAGTTGAATCATGCACACAAATGCAAGTCACATGTAATTTTGCAAGACACATACCTGAGTCTCTACTGGTAGTAGCGTTTGAGGTAGATCGCGTTCCACGTCCACGGGACTAACTTTTCGTCCTAATTTCGGAGCTTGTATGCCCCGTTTCACAGGACAGTGGAGAATAGAAAATGTCCTTCCCAATTGGGGAGAGCTTATTTTGGCTGGCCATCTTTCCTATGGCCTCGATGCTCCGTAAGACCAAGTCTTCAATGTTGAACTACCTCGCTTTCACCTTCTTATTGTAGTAGCGGGCGACTCGATGCTGGTAGGTTGCGGTCCATATTCTAGCGGCGTCGCGGGCTTCTTCTAGTAAGTGTAGGTGTTCCCGGATCTTTTGGGAGTTAACCTGCAGGTCGAAGGATTCCACCCTAAGACTTGGAAACCCGATTTTGACCGGGAGCACCGCTTTAATTTTATAGCAGAGGCTGAAGGACGCCTTGCGCGTTGGTCCCTTCGGAGTTGTTTGGTAAGACCAAAGGACTGAGGCGAGCTCATCTACCCATGAGTCCCCTGCATCCTCCAGCTTGGTCTTGAGCCCAAGGAGTAGCGGTTTGTGACCTCCACCTGTCCATTTGCTTGGGGGTATGCCACCGAAATGTGTACGAACCTAATCCCAAGGTTGGTGCAATACTTAGTGAAGCGCTTCCCTGAGAGTTGAGTTCCGTTATCAATCACAATGACCTCTAGAACGCCAAATCTGCTGATGATGTTCTGGCGAACGAACTCAAGTGCATTGTGTTCAGTGATTTTGGCCAGCGGGATGACTTCGACCCACTTTGTGAAATAGTCGATACCCGCTCTAATGAACTTTCTTTACCCGATTGCAATGGGAAATTGGCCAAGAATATCAAGCCCCCATTGTGTGAAGGGTCACGATGCCAAAAGGGATTTCATTTTGTGGACGGATGGTGGCGAAGGTTGCCATGAAGTTGGCAACTTTCGCACCTTTTTACAAACTCGAGTGCATCCTTCTTCATCGAGGGCCAGTAGTAGCCCTGTCGCATGATTTTGAATGCTAAGTTCTTGCCGCCCACGTGCGATCCGTAAATTCCAAGGTGCATTTCACTCAAGACGTAATCCGCCTCTTCTGGGGTTAGGCAACGGAAGTACAGAGTCGAGTAGTTGCGGCAATACAGCCGCCCGTTGGCTAAAGTGTACCAACCAGTCGTTCTCTTTATTCGCTTGGCTTCTTCTGCTTCCTCCGACAATGTTTCGTCCAGTAGATTTCTTAGGTAGGGTGTTGTCTACTTCTCAGTTTCGGAGACCTGTATTGCCTCCCGTCCCTCTATACTGGGTTCGTTCAGGATCTCCATCATGTTCCTCAAATACTGTTCTGGATTCTCTGCCGCTAGTGCTCTCACCGCCTGATCGGCCTTCCAGTTTTCAGTTCTGAGAACATGGACCAAGGTTATACTATCGAAATTGCGGACGGCCTCCTTTGCTCTAGCCAAGTATTTGGCCATATAAGGGTTTTTTTGCCTCAAAGTTCCTATTAACTTGGTTGATGATCAGCTCGGAGTCACTGAAAACAGCCAGCCTTTTGACTGAGCACTCCTTTACTAATCTTAACCCAACTAGTAGGGTTTCGTATTCGACGACATTATTAGTAGTCAGGAAGTTGAGTTTAAAGGAGTATTTCACCTCAAACCCATCGGGGATCATGAGGACCACTCCTGCTACACTGCCCGTGTCAGTGGATGACCCGTCTACGTGGAGCATCCATTCCGAAGCTTCCATGCACTGTTCTGCATTCTCTAAAGGTTATTCTTCGAGAATCGGGGTCGTATTCTCAACAATTAAGTCAACCAGAGTCTGCGCCTTTATGGCGGACCTGGGCCTGAACTCAATGTTAAACTCGCCCAACTCGATAGCACACTTTACCAGCCGTCTAGAAATATCGGGTTTCTGAAGTATACTCTTTATAGGCTGGTCAGTGAGAACCATGATGTGGTGCGCCTGAAAGTAGGGCTTTAGTTTTCGCCCGAGAATATCAGAGCCAAGGCCAGCTTTTCCGTGCGCGGGTAGCACGTCTCTGGACCGGTTAATATTTTGTTCACATAGTAGACCGACCGTTGGGTATCAGAGTCCTGGCTTACGAGGACAGAGTTGACAGACACCTCCGATACTACCAAGTAGAGTTATAGCTCTTCGTCGACCTTGGGCGATGTTAGTAATGGCGGGCTGGCCAGGTATTGCATCAACTCATCAAAGGCCGCTTGACAATCTGCCATCCATTGAAAACCATTCGATTTCGTTCCCTTCGGTGCCTTAAAAAATGGCTGATACTTGTTGCCAGACTTCGCTAGGAAGCGGGATAAAGATGCCAATCGTCCAGTTAGTAGCTGGACATCTTTGACGCTTCGTGGGGGAGCCATGTCCGCGAGGGCCTTGATCTTTTCTAGGTTTTCTTTGATCCCTCGTTGGGAGATAATGAAACCCAGGAATTTTTCGGAGACCACCCCAAAGACACACTTAATTGGATTCAGCTTCATTTGGTACTCGCGGAGCACCTCGAAGGACTCCGCCAGATCGTTGATATGGTCGCCTATAACTCTACTCTTGACAAGCATGTTGTCAACATAGACTTTCATATTGCAGCCGATCTGTTTTTCGAATATTTTGTTCACCAATCGCTGGTAGGTGGCTCTCGTGTTCTTCAGTCCAAAGGGTATCACTTTATAGTAATAGGTCCCCTGGCCTGTCATAAATAAGGTATGCTCTTCATCCTCCAAATTTATCCGGATCTGGTTGTAACTTGAGTAGGTATCCATGAAACTCAAGAGCTCATGTCTGGATGTTGAGTCCACTAGCAGGTCGATTCTGGGCAAGAGAAAGCTGTCTTTTGGGCAAACTTTGTTAACGTCGGTGAAAGCGACACACGTTCTCCACTTCCCGTTACTTTTCTTTACCAAGACGACGTTGGAGAGCCAATTAGGGTATTGAACCTCCCTGATGAATCCGGCCTCCAATAGTTTCTTTGCTTCTTCTCGAATGACGATTAGCTTTTTCACTGAGTGGTTTCTCCGCTTTTACCTGACAGGTTTCTGATCCGGGTCGAGGCCCAACTTGTAGCCTATTACCCGGTCTGAAATCCCGGGTATGTCAGTGGGAGTCCATGTAAAGATGTCAGAATTTCGTCGCAGGAATGAGATCAGTTCTTCACGTAGCGCACCGGTGAGAGAGCCGCCGATTTGTACGCACCTTTCTGGATCGTCCAGATTCAATGGGACTAAGTCGATTGCCTCACTAGACTGCGCTTGCTGCAAGGTTTCCTCGTCTCGATGATCAAGTTCTCCCATTGCTTTAATACTGTCGTTAGGAGCGATTTGGGACATATAACAAGTCTGCCCAATGACTTGGTCATCTAGTACTTCGCCCACACCGTATGGCGTTGAACATTTTATTTTAAGGTGTGGTATTGAAATGACGGCCCCGAATGCCGTTAGGCATGGCTGGCGTAGTATTACGTTGTATATTGAGGGCAAGTTGACTACCAAGAAGGTGAGTGTACGACTTGCCATTCTCAGGTACGTTGCTAGGGTGACTTCAAGTTTGATTGTCCCTTGAACGAGCACTGATTTATTGTCGAGGCCATACAATGGGTATTTTGCAGATACAATGAGGGTGACTTCAAGTCTGACTCCTTTTCAAATCGAGTTTAAAAAACGCATCGAGATAAAACAAAACACGTGGACTTTCATTATCAATAAATATACAATCTAGTAGCCGATGCTACCGTCGAAAATGAGTGCTGATACAATGAGGGGGTCTGCATGGGGGGAAACTATATGTGCCAAGTCATCCTCATTAAAACTAATGACACCGTCAGTAGTGCGCTACTTCTTCCTCCCTGCATGCTGGTCCCTGTTGTCCACCGGAGTCTTGATTGGCCATATGGTGATCATGTTGACCACTCCTACCGCAACCCGATTCCGTGGTGGAGAGGCCCCTGATCCTTCTCCACCCGCATTTCCAAAGCTTTGACCAGGGCCTTTGACGAACCTGGTGAGGTGGCCCCTTCTGGTTAGTTCCTCAATCTCCCTCTGAAGAGTCGTATAGTCCTCCATAGAGTGCCCGGGAGATCGATAAAAATCGCAGTACTTGGCCGGATTTCCTCCCTCCGCCTTCTTAAGTGGTTTTGGCCACTTAAGGAACTCTCTCCACGAATTTACATGAGGATGTTTGAGTGCGTATCAGTTAAGGGCGTTAGGCTGATGAGTCTGCGCTCCTGGCGCTCTGGTGGCCCAGCTCTATGGTGCTTTAGGTAGGAGTAATTACCACCATTGTGCTTCCTCTTTCCTTCAGGTGGGAAAGAGCGAGGCTGTTCAGGCCGTTCAGGACGTTTTACCTCGTTGGCCTCTTCTGCTGCGTATTGGCCCTGGTGATAGCCTCCGCTTCTTGAAAGGTTTGTGGGTTCTTGTGCGCCAAGTGCCTAAAGAACTCTTCGTGCGCTAGTGTCGAAAAGAAATTGTCCAGTTTCATTTGCTCCGTGAGTCCGGGGATCCGCCTAGCTTCTGCCACGAAACGATCTAGAAACCTCCATGGGTTCTCTCCATACTTCTGCTTGATATGCGACAGATGCCATGGCTATTTTTCCTCCCTGCGGCTGGAGGCGTACTAAGATAAGAAAAGATCCACAAGCTCCTGAAAGTTTCGGATCAAGTCTAGAGGGAAATGATAGAACCAGATGCGTGCGCCCCTTTTAGTGTGACGGGAAAGCAGCGACACATGGCTGCGTCATTCAGCCCCTATAGACCCAGATGGGTGCGAAATTGGGCGAAATGGTCGACAGGGTCCGCACTCCTATCATAAGAGTTAAGGGCTGACATCTTGAACTTCGATGGCATAGGATGGTTCAACATCTCCGTCGTGAAGGGAGACTTGTCGATGTTGGCTGTGCGTTCGTCATCTTTGAAGATGCGGTTCCATGTCATCTGCAATCTTGGATCTGCTGGAACGACGTTAGCAGATCTTTTGGAGTTGAGATATGCTCTCAACTCCGTTCTTTCCCAGGCTGGTCCAGCAACAGGACGGCTACTGCCTCTGGCTGATCTCGAGGCCCAGGAGGCTCCCTCCTGAGCTTGGGGCCTAAACTCTACTCGGGAGTATCTAGGGTTCCTCCGTTCTGGACTCTCATCCGGAGTTGCACTGGTTTCTCGCTCCTTATGCCTTAAACGGCTTTGGGCATGTGGGGATACTGGCGCGGGAGCGCTAGTCAGTCTTCCGGTTCGTTAGGCCGAAACTTTCTTTCTTTGGCCTCATCGTCTGGACGCCGGTGCTGGGGCCACCGCTGGTATGGCCCTGAGTTGTGCTTGCTCCTGGCGGGTACAGAGTATATGGAGCATCCTGTCTGTATTGTACATATGCTCTGACGGGTTTTGAAAAAAGAATGCCGGGATGCAACCGGCTACCCCGTTGACCACGGCGCCAATGGCGTGGTCCTGATTTGGTGAAATTATGTCTCAGGCAGGCTCACTTGTTTGCGCCATTGTGTTCACCATTCTGTTCAGGAACGTTGATCGGAGAGAGCTTTCGGGAAACACGGTTGACTTTTTGTAAGTATTTTTCACAGACGGCATCAATGATACGTACCTGGATCCGACTTTAAACAGTTTTGGATTCGAATAATTGTTTTGATCAGGCTCCATTCATTGAGTTTGAATCCTGCACACTATTACAGAAAACGAGAGGTCAGATGCCGGTGAAAGATTATCTCACCGAAAATATTCCGATATTTAAGTTAGTGACAAGCTTACAAAACTTGGGTAGGTGAACAGTTGCTTTTTTTTTTTTTTCGTTTTCTGGTTTTTCGGAACCATCGCGTTGCTTCCAAGTAATGGAGGAGAAATTTCAAAGTTAACAGTGGCAGTCTCGTAGTTATCGGAAAGATGAATGGCAAAGAGTATCATTGGTATAAAGTAAGGGTCAGAATTGGAAGTTAATAGTCCCACATATGGGCGGATGGCCCGTTATCACGTGACCTGTCGACCAATCTCTCTTCGATTATGCACGTGTCAGAGACACTAACAATTTCTTCGAAGGAGTTCACAATACGCCTCTGTCACGTCAACCTTATCTAACAAATTTCAGTATAAAAATATTTTTAAAATAATATTATTTACATAAAATAATATATAAATATTTATTCAAATGTTATTTGATTGTAATAATGATTGATATTAACTCTTATATAATTAGTATTACTTTTCGTCTTCCGGATGTGAAGGCCACGTCATTGCACCAACCAGATCGAGATCGACGGCTGCGAAAATATCTCACATCAGAAACTTGCTCGACTTTTAACGGTGACTCGCTTTAAATACCTGTCTTCACTCTACTATGTCGCTCTCTTAAGGATAATTGAAGAGTCTCTTTGGTGCTTGTGTTGCTTACGCCGTGTCCGCTAGAATACGCCATGGGCTTGTTGGAGAAGCTCTGGGATGACACCGTCGCCGGACCTCGGCCGGAAAAAGGCCTTGGTAAGCTCCGGAAGTACAACACGTTTAACTTCCGGCCAAGCTCCGGCAAGGGTACGTCTCGTCTGACATGAGATATGTGTATTGGTGGTCTTGACGATGATCTATATAATTCAAAATCATAAGAAAGCCGTAGTACTGAATCCAGGAAAAACAATTATCAATTCATTTTTAATTTTGCAGTTGCCATCGGATCTAACTCTGATTTTTTGTGATCAATTTTTATGTTCGTTGAATATTATGGAAAAATTTACCACACGATATGCCAGAGTTATTTGGTGGAAAATTTTGTCTATTAGACAAAAAAAAAAAAAGGCCATAAATATTATGATTTTTTGTACAAGATAGATGAAGTTCGGAAGTATTTAATTTATTGGAAATTTCATTTGAATATAACATCGCTGAGGAAATTAAAGTTTCAATTTCGTTGTATAACTACCACCACACGAAATTATTTAGGCGTTTCTGCAAAGACATACTTTTCACAAATCAAGCCTTTAAAATTCAACGAAAAATGTCAGATGAAACCTAGTTTGAATTTGATTCATCAAATCGAAAATAATAAGGAAATATTTTTAAAATAAAGTAACTGTTAGAACGGAGATTCAGATTTATAACCTGGAACTCTAGGCTTGATTTTGCGAGTCTATGATTTGCCGCTTCTTTCTGATATTGAGCAGATTTGGATGGAGGAAATGCGAGATCATACGGCGACGAATCGACCAATGAAGCAGTGAGAGTAACGCGGAAAATCATGATCGTGAAACCGCCGGGATATAATGGATCTCCGCCGGTTTCGCCCGATGGCTCCACTCCTCCGGCGTCTCCCTTCTCCGGTCAGTACTGCTGGATCTGCAACTTTTGACATGAAATTGCATACATGATTCCTTGATTCTCGAGTTTTGATCTGCTGAAAATCCTTTGTGTAGTCTATATATTAATATGATTAATTATTTATTAACATATTAAAAGTAATTATGGAATATCTTATAACCATATTAGGACATCTTGATTTATTAATAGGGATTGATTTTCTACATATACTATAATTATCGAATTTTCTACAGTGCCAATCATCAACCAATGGCGACTAACTAGGAAGCAGAGAGTCATTTCGATTTCGAAGGAGATCAGCAGACACGTATGAGAAGACTAGCGAGGCAGGAGTCCGGAGCGCTCCTCCTCCTTAAGGTATCGAACATATGACGAGGAAGCTCATATCAGTAGTTCTGTATATCAGTTGTGCCCTTTGATCATCGTCGATCCCTTGATCATATATCAGTAGTTCTGTATGCGTGCATGTATGTATGTATTTATGTACCATCCTAAGCAGTAGAGGGGGGAGGGTGGGGAGAAGGAATTTTGTAAAATAAAAGGTGGTCGGTGGCAGCGGCGGCGGTAGAGATGGTGGTGGTTATCAGATGTATACCTTTGGCTATCTAATATATCGGATATAAAGTCTATTTGTTGATCCAAACATGGAGAAAATATTATCTGATATTGTGTGAATTGACTGATATTTTAAGTATTAACCATTATAATGTTGAAAATGAAATATGTCGTAATTTTATTGTGATATTGCTAGTGCAATATCAATACATGAGAGAGAGGAGAGATAATCATATTTTAAGAAATACCACATCATGTAAACATTGGAACCTTTTCAATTCAAAAAATCACTCATTTTTTTAAATTATTTTATAACCGAGATGGTTGAAATGATTGATGGCTAATGAGTACGAGCAGATCTTGAATAGGGGGAAATTGTAAATATTGTTGAAAATATTATTATTAATTGCGGCCATATTTTTGTGAATTAAATCGGATAATTCATATAAATATTAGTGATGCGTCTTGAATTCGGGTCCCTGATGGATTAGGGTGCCACTTGATGTTTGGGTTAAATTAAAACGGATCCGATTTTCGTTCTCTATAATTTGGATCCTGTACACAACAATTCAAAAATAAGAAGTTAGAGAATTGGCAAAATTAGCTTATCGGTTTATCATCCGATACTTAAATTAATAATCTTTCTCAAAAGATGAAAAGATGTAAGGGTAGAGGATATGCCTGATGATGTAAGAATGTGGATTCTTTAAGTTTGACTCGGAGGTTGGCTCGACGTGGAGCGACTTTGATGTGATGGTGCACTCGTAAGAAGGGGCTTTGATATCGAGGGAGCAAGAATTGTGGAAGAATTCCTGGGAAGTTCCTTGAATCGATAGTGATTTTTTGTAAGCTCTTGAATATGGGTGTTTGTGGGCGTGTTTGAGTGGGAATATAAGCATGTCCATTGGAGTTAATTTCTAGGATTTTTTTTATAGATTTTGGGTCAGCCTACTTTTACTTGGGTATCAAGGTTGGCCACTAGTTGGCCATACAAATTTGGCAAGTTAGCACAGGGATTGCAGGTGCTGATTAGGGTAATCGTAATCAATCAAGAAGATCCCTTTTTTGAAGAGATGTGAAACGCGACAAATACTAGAGCTGCCATTATATGAGATCTGTTGAATTGAAAATTGTCGTTAGAAGTGATCTATTGAGTTGGAATTGCCATTATTGGAGAGATCGTAATTAGAGGCGATATTCGGAGTGCTTGGCTAGCTAAGGTAAGTGATCTCCAGTGCATGAGAAGAATATTGTGGGCCACTAGGATTGGATCGAGGCTGACTTGAGTCGACCGGCCCGCTGCGGCACTGTTTTAGGTCAACGAAAATATTGACTAGCACCTGGGCCTATGGACCGGATGCCTTCTGGATCAGCTATTGAATTCGTAGGCTTGCATGTTAGGCCGATCCATTCCTGCCGTCTCTATCAATTAGATATATTAGTTTTAAATTTTTTTTAAAATCAGAATCAAGTTGAAAAATATCGACCATATA